>CM055116.1:262874558-262981608 GCA_029206835.1 Rana muscosa | reverse complement strand
AACTGCTTGCGGCTTTAATGTAATGTCTGGTCCCGGTAATATGGATGAAATTCTTTAAGAAAAATGGCATAGCTACCCATGACCCCCCCCTACCCCAGCCCATTACCAGCCCCTTTGGGTCTTGTATGGATATTAAGGGGAACCCCGCACATAAAATAAAAAAGGCCCTATATACTCTGAACAGCCCTATACAGGCGGTGCATACAAGACAGGGACTGTAGGTTTGTTCTTATGTAGAGTCTGTTTGTAATTTTGAACAGGTACATTGTTGAAGTGTAGCTCCAGACCAAAAATCTATTTTTAAACTTTTTGGAAAACATAGGTAAGGGTTATCACCCCTGTAACATTGTTTTGCTGTCTGTGCCCCTGTTCAGAACATTTCACCTCACTTTCCGTCCCAATGACAACTGTTTTTGAAATGTGGTGTTTTCTTGAAACAAGGATTGCTGATAAAGCATCAGTACAGAGGAGACACCTTTCTCCCATATTTATTCTTACAGGAGAGAATTTTCCTTCCTAGTGGTAGATTTCCTCTCACTTCCTGTTGTCTTCTTGCGTTTGCAAGTAGGAGTCGTTTGTAAGTTGGATGTTTGAAAGTAGGGACCTGCCGTATATACTCTGCAGAAATAGGCCCCTTAGTTGTTGGTGTTGGCACAACACTGTAAGCACTCACAGTTACTCTTGGTTGGTGCTGGAACGCCCTGCTGTCAACTATTATATCAGGAATTTTAATTACATATAATTGTTGAACAGTGGTAGTAAAAATTGGGCCTTTGATGGTGGTGCTGGTGCCACAACACTGTAAGCCCTGACAGTTACTCTTGGTGGGTGCAGCAATGGGCCCTGCTGTGAATTATTAGATCAAGAATTGTAATTACATGCCCCTGTTGAACAGGGGCTGAAAAATTGGGCCTTAGGCACTGGTGGCACAACACTGCAACCCCTCACAGCAACTGTACTTGGAGCACAGCAATGAGCCCTGTTGCAAAGTATTGCTTCAAAAATTGTAATGACACGCCCCTGTTAAACAGGGGCTGAAAAATTGGGCCTTAGGCACTGGTGGCACAACACTGCAACTCCTCACAGATACTGTACTTGGAGCACACCAATGAGCCCTGTTGCAAAGTATTGCTTCAAAAATTGTAATGACACGCCCCTGTTAAACAGGGGCTGAAAAATTGGGCCTTAGGCACTGGTGGCACAACACTGCAACTCCTCACAGATACTGTACTTGGAGCACAGCAATGAGCCCTGTTGCAAAGTATTGCTTCAAAAATTGTAATTACACGCCCCTGTTAAACAGGGCTGAAAAATTGGGCCTTAGGCACTGGTGGCACAACACTGCAACTCCTCACAGATACTGTACTTGGAGCACAGCAATGAGCCCTGTTGCAAAGTATTGCTTCAAAAATTGTAATTACACGCCCCTGTTAAACAGGGGCTGAAAAATTGGGCGTTAGGCACTGGTGGCGGCACCCATAAACAAAAATGATCTTACAAGCTATCATCATCAATCGTATCATTGAGGACTCGGAGGAGGAGGATAGCCAGTCAACATAACAGCACAGGCACTCAGCATCAGCATCAGTCTTGAAGGGATGTGACATGTTAAAATCAATTAGTCTGTTATATCAGCATCAGGTGTGTGGTAGCTGGTGGTGATCCAAGACTGGGTTCATCTTGATGAAAGTCAGTCGATCAACCGAGTCGGTGGACAGGCGCACCCTGTGATCCGTGACAAATCCTCCAGCAGCACTGAATGTGCGTTCCGAAAGAACGCTGGATGCAGGACAGGCCAGTAGCTCAATGCATACTGTGCAAGCTCTGGCCAGTGATCCATCCTCAAGACCCAGTAAGCCAGAGGATTTTCGGTGGGGAAGGTGTCCAAGTCTGACCTTGCCCCTAGATATTCCTGCACCATGTTTATCAGACGCTGGCGATGGTTGCTGGAACCGATCATACTTTGGGGCTGCGGACTAAAGAATTGTCTGAACGCATCGGTCAGACGGCCACCTTCCCCACCGCTCCTTCTTTGACTGGCCGAAGCCTCAGCAACTCGTTGTCCAGGACCAGGAGTTTGCAACCTCCCAGTCTCTGGGAACGCGTTGCACAGACCTTTCTGCAAGGCCTCCCGGAGTTGTCTCATCCTCTGCTCCCTCTGCGACGGTAACATAAGGTCCGCAACCTTACCCTTGTACCGTGGATCAAGGAGAGTGGCCAGCCAGTAATGGTCCCTCTCCTTGATCCGAAGAATACGAGGATCCTTCCGCAGACTTTGCAGGATCAGGGAGGCCATGCAGCGTAGGTTTGCTGAGGCATTCGCTCCGGAGTCCTCTGGGTCACTAAGGACGACATGATCCGCAGCCACCTCCTCCCAGCCACGTACAAGTCCACTGGTTTCTTGGGACTGTAAATCATCCCTAAAAGACTGCTGCTGATGATGCTGAGTGCCAGCCTCCACCTCCATGCTGACACAATCCTCCTCCTCCTCCTCCTCCTCCTCCTCCTCCTCTTCCTGTGCGATGGGTGGGACAGAAGGAACACTGTCTGGGTAAAGGGGGCCTTGAGAGGCAAGGAAGTCCTCCTCTTCCTGCCTCTGTTCTGCCTCAAGTGCCCTGTCCATTATTCCACGCAGCGTGTGCTCCAACAGGTGGACAAGAGGTACAGTGTCACTGATGCATGCACTGTCACTGCTCACCATCCTCGTGGCCTCCTCAAATGGTGCCAGGACAGTGCATGCATCCCTGATCATGCCCCACTGGCGTGGAGAAAAAAAACCAAGCTCCCCTGACCCTGTCCTGGTGCCGTAGTCGCACAGGTACTCATTGATGGCCCTCTGCTGCGTGTGCAGCCGCTGCAGCATGGCCAACGTTGAGTTCCACCTGGTGGGCATGTCACATATAAGGCGGTTCTTGGGCAGGTTCAACTCCTTTTGCAGCTCAGCCAGGCGAGCACTGGCATTATAAGATCTGCGGAAATGCACACAGACTTTCCTGGCCTGCCTCAGGACATCCTGTAAGCCCGGGTACCTGCCCAAGAAGCGCTGCACCACCAGGTTAAGGACGTGAGCCACACAGGGCACATGGGTCAGTTGTCCCTGTCGGAGGGCGGAGAGGAGGTTGGTGCCATTGTCGCAAACCACCATTCCTGGCTTAAGCTGGCGTGGCGTCAACCACCTCTCGGCCTGGCCCTGCAGAGCAGACAGGACCTCTGCCCCAGTGTGGCTTCTGTCCCCCAAACACACCAGCGCAAGCACGGCATGGCATCTTTTTGCCTGCGTACTTGCGTAGCCCCGTGAACGGCTACGGAGCACCGCTGGTTCATAGGACAAACCACAGGAAGAGGCCATGGAGGAAGAAGAAGAGGAGGGGGTGGAGGAGAGAGGTGTGTCACAACCAGTAGTAGCATTTTGGAGGCGTGGCGGTGGGACAACCTCCAACACTACTGCACCTTGTCCTGAATCCTTCCCAGCTGCCAAAAGAGTGACCCAATGGGCCGTGAAAGAAAGGTAACGTCCCTGTCCATGCCTGCTGGACCATGAGTCAGCGGTAATATGCACCTTACCGCTGACCGCCCTGTCCAGCGAGGCCAAGACATTGCCTTCCACATGCCGGTAGAGAGCCGGAATAGCCTTCCGTGAGAAAAAGTGGCGTTTGGGAACCTGCCACTGAGGAACTGCACATTGCACAAACTCACGGAAGGGGGCCGAGTCTACCAACTGAAAAGGCAGCAGTTGAAGCGCTAGCAATTTAGCCAAGCTAGCATTCAACCGCTGGGCATGTGGATGGCTGGGAGTGAACTTCTTTCGACGGTCCAGCAGCTGGGGCAGGGAAATTTGCCTGCTAGAATCGGACGTCGGTGTACTGCTAGCAGAGTGGGCGCAAGTACTTGGCTGTGACACACCTAATTCTACACCTTCATTCCTCTCAGTGCATGTTTCAGAGAGGACTGAAGTTATAGTGGGGTTGGAGATCCCAGCTGATGCGGTGCAAGGAGAGGTCCGCTTTGTTCTTTGGTGTGGGTCTTTGAGGTAGGCTTGCCAACGAGCTGCATGGCAGGTCAACATATGTCTGGTCAGGCATGTGGTACCCAAGCGGCTGATGTTTTGGCCACGCGATATACGCTTGAGACATATGTTGCAAACAGCAGCTGTGCGATCTGATGCACTAGCCTCAAAAAAGGCCCACACCAAAGAACTTTTTGAATGACGGGCAGAGGCAGCGCCCTGCACAGGCGGAGCTCTGCGGTGTGATTCCGTCGGTGTACTGCCCTTACGCTGGCCACCAAAGGGCATCCTGCCTCGTTGGAGATGTGCCTCCTCCTCATCCTCCTCCTCTCTCCTATTAGGCACCCACGTGGAGTCATTGACCTCATCATCCCCTCCCTCCTCATCACTGGAGCCAATCTGGCAGTATGCTGCAGCTGCTGGAACATGACTGCCAGATTGGTGTCCTTCTTGAGCATCCCCTCTGTCTGCTCTCACGCTACTGCCTTCCTCTAGCTGGGTTTCATCATCAGACCCTTCGAAACGCTGGGCATCCTCCTGGAGCATGTACCCAACACTGTGCTGAAACAGTTCGGGGGACTCCTCAGGAGGAGGACATGGTGGGTCTAGGGAAGGAGTGACTGATGATTTGTCTGACATTGATACCAGGGAAGACGACGCTTTGGCAGCTGCTTTTCCAGTACCCTGAGCCTGGGTGAGAGAGGATGAGGAGGAGGAGGAGGGCTTGGTCATCCACTCTACCAAGTCTTCGGCATGATGTGGCTCAACATGTCCAGCTGCCGAAAAGAAGGACAAGCGTGTCCCATGGCCATGTGCTGATGACAATGCACCGCGTCCACGACCAGCACTGTTGCCCCCAGACACAGAGCCTGCTTGCCCTCTTTTATTGCCTCCTGACTGTCTGCCTCTCCTTGTTTGCCTTCCAGACATTCTAATAGATGGCCTGCAGGGAGATGGGAAAAAAGCAATAAGGGCTACCTTCAGGTGTCCTTCTCTGTCCCTTGAAACAAGGACTTTCACAGTGAAAGAAACTGACACTGTCCCTACCTAGAGTTTTCTGTCCCTAGAATAAATGTTTTTTTTAATCACAATATAGCACAAGGACAATTCACTCAATGTCTCTCCAGGTCCCTGGAAACAAGGACTTGCAGAGTGAAAGAAACTGACACTGTCCCTACCTAGAGTTTTCTGTCCCTAGAATAAATGTTTTTTTTAAGCACAATATAGCACAAGGAAAATTAACTCACTGTCCTTACAGGTCCCTGGAAACAAGGACTTGCAGAGTGAAAGAAACTGACACTGTCCCTACCTAGAGTTTTCTGTCCCTAGAATAAATGTTTTTTTTAATCACAATATAGCACAAGGAAAATTAACTCACTGTCCTTACAGGTCCCTGGAAACAAGGACTTGCAGAGTGAAAGAAACTGACACTGTCCCTACCTAGAGTTTTCTGTCCCTAGAATAAATGTTTTTTTTAAGCACAATATAGCACAAGGACAATTAACTCACTGTCCTTACAGGTCCCTGGAAACAAGGACTTGCAGAGTGAAAGAAAAAAAACACTCTCCCTACCTACAGTTTTCTGTCCCTAGAAAAAATGTTTTTTTTAAGCACAATATAGCACAAGGAAAATTAACTCACTGTCCTTACAGGTCCCTGGAAACAAGGACTTGCAGAGTGAAAGAAAAAAAACACTCTCCCTACCTACAGTTTTCTGTCCCTAGAAAAAATGTTTTTTTTAATCACAATATAGCACAAGGAAAATTAACTCACTGTCCTTACAGGTCCCTGGAAACAAGGACTTGCAGAGTGAAAGAAACTGACACTGTCCCTACCTAGAGTTTTCTGTCCCTAGAATAAATGTTTTTTTTAATCACAATATAGCACAAGGAAAATTAACTCACTGTCCTTACAGGTCCCTGGAAACAAGGACTTGCAGAGTGAAAGAAACTGACACTGTCCCTACCTAGAGTTTTCTGTCCCTAGAATAAATGTTTTTTTTAAGCACAATATAGCACAAGGACAATTAACTCACTGTCCTTACAGGTCCCTGGAAACAAGGACTTGCAGAGTGAAAGAAAAAAAACACTCTCCCTACCTACAGTTTTCTGTCCCTAGAAAAAATGTTTTTTTTAATCACAATATAGCACAAGGAAAATTAACTCACTGTCCTTACAGGTCCCTGGAAACAAGGACTTGCAGAGTGAAAGAAAAAAAACACTCTCCCTACCTACAGTTTTCTGTCCCTAGAAAAAATGTTTTTTTTAATCACAATATAGCACAAGGAAAATTAACTCACTGTCCTTACAGGTCCCTGGAAACAAGGACTTGCAGAGTGAAAGAAACTGACACTGTCCCTACCTAGAGTTTTCTGTCCCTAGAATAAATGTTTTTTTTAATCACAATATAGCACAAGGAAAATTAACTCACTGTCCTTACAGGTCCCTGGAAACAAGGACTTGCAGAGTGAAAGAAACTGACACTGTCCCTACCTAGAGTTTTCTGTCCCTAGAATAAATGTTTTTTTTAATCACAATATAGCACAAGGACAATTCACTCAATGTCTCTCCAGGTCCCTGGAAACAAGGACTTGCAGAGTGAAAGAAACTGACACTGTCCCTACCTAGAGTTTTCTGTCCCTAGAATAAATGTTTTTTTTAAGCACAATATAGCACAAGGACAATTAACTCACTGTCCTTACAGGTCCCTGGAAACAAGGACTTGCAGAGTGAAAGAAAAAAAACACTCTCCCTACCTACAGTTTTCTGTCCCTAGAAAAAATGTTTTTTTTAATCACAATATAGCACAAGGAAAATTAACTCACTGTCCTTACAGGTCCCTGGAAACAAGGACTTGCAGAGTGAAAGAAAAAAAACACTCTCCCTACCTACAGTTTTCTGTCCCTAGAAAAAATGTTTTTTTTAATCACAATATAGCACAAGGAAAATTAACTCACTGTCCTTACAGGTCCCTGGAAACAAGGACTTGCAGAGTGAAAGAAACTGACACTGTCCCTACCTAGAGTTTTCTGTCCCTAGAATAAATGTTTTTTTTAATCACAATATAGCACAAGGAAAATTAACTCACTGTCCTTACAGGTCCCTGGAAACAAGGACTTGCAGAGTGAAAGAAACTGACACTGTCCCTACCTAGAGTTTTCTGTCCCTAGAATAAATGTTTTTTTTAAGCACAATATAGCACAAGGACAATTAACTCACTGTCCTTACAGGTCCCTGGAAACAAGGACTTGCAGAGTGAAAGAAAAAAAACACTCTCCCTACCTACAGTTTTCTGTCCCTAGAAAAAATGTTTTTTTTAATCACAATATAGCACAAGGAAAATTAACTCACTGTCCTTACAGGTCCCTGGAAACAAGGACTTGCAGAGTGAAAGAAACTGACACTGTCCCTACCTAGAGTTTTCTGTCCCTAGAATAAATGTTTTTTTTAATCACAATATAGCACAAGGAAAATTAACTCACTGTCCTTACAGGTCCCTGGAAACAAGGACTTGCAGAGTGAAAGAAACTGACACTGTCCCTACCTAGAGTTTTCTGTCCCTAGAATAAATGTTTTTTTTAATCACAATATAGCACAAGGAAAATTAACTCACTGTCCTTACAGGTCCCTGGAAACAAGGACTTGCAGAGTGAAAGAAACTGACACTGTCCCTACCTAGAGTTTTCTGTCCCTAGAATAAATGTTTTTTTTAAGCACAATATAGCACAAGGACAATTAACTCACTGTCCTTACAGGTCCCTGGAAACAAGGACTTGCAGAGTGAAAGAAAAAAAACACTCTCCCTACCTACAGTTTTCTGTCCCTAGAAAAAATGTTTTTTTTAAGCACAATATAGCACAAGGAAAATTAACTCACTGTCCTTACAGGTCCCTGGAAACAAGGACTTGCAGAGTGAAAGAAAAAAAACACTCTCCCTACCTACAGTTTTCTGTCCCTAGAAAAAATGTTTTTTTTAATCACAATATAGCACAAGGAAAATTAACTCACTGTCCTTACAGGTCCCTGGAAACAAGGACTTGCAGAGTGAAAGAAACTGACACTGTCCCTACCTAGAGTTTTCTGTCCCTAGAATAAATGTTTTTTTTAATCACAATATAGCACAAGGAAAATTAACTCACTGTCCTTACAGGTCCCTGGAAACAAGGACTTGCAGAGTGAAAGAAACTGACACTGTCCCTACCTAGAGTTTTCTGTCCCTAGAATAAATGTTTTTTTTAATCACAATATAGCACAAGGAAAATTAACTCACTGTCCTTACAGGTCCCTGGAAACAAGGACTTGCAGAGTGAAAGAAACTGACACTGTCCCTACCTAGAGTTTTCTGTCCCTAGAATAAATGTTTTTTTTAAGCACAATATAGCACAAGGACAATTAACTCACTGTCCTTACAGGTCCCTGGAAACAAGGACTTGCAGAGTGAAAGAAAAAAAACACTCTCCCTACCTACAGTTTTCTGTCCCTAGAAAAAATGTTTTTTTTAATCACAATATAGCACAAGGAAAATTAACTCACTGTCCTTACAGGTCCCTGGAAACAAGGACTTGCAGAGTGAAAGAAAAAAAACACTCTCCCTACCTACAGTTTTCTGTCCCTAGAAAAAATGTTTTTTTTAATCACAATATAGCACAAGGAAAATTAACTCACTGTCCTTACAGGTCCCTGGAAACAAGGACTTGCAGAGTGAAAGAAACTGACACTGTCCCTACCTAGAGTTTTCTGTCCCTAGAATAAATGTTTTTTTTAATCACAATATAGCACAAGGAAAATTAACTCACTGTCCTTACAGGTCCCTGGAAACAAGGACTTGCAGAGTGAAAGAAACTGACACTGTCCCTACCTAGAGTTTTCTGTCCCTAGAATAAATGTTTTTTTTAAGCACAATATAGCACAAGGACAATTAACTCACTGTCCTTACAGGTCCCTGGAAACAAGGACTTGCAGAGTGAAAGAAAAAAAACACTCTCCCTACCTACAGTTTTCTGTCCCTAGAAAAAATGTTTTTTTTAAGCACAATATAGCACAAGGAAAATTAACTCACTGTCCTTACAGGTCCCTGGAAACAAGGACTTGCAGAGTGAAAGAAAAAAAACACTCTCCCTACCTACAGTTTTCTGTCCCTAGAAAAAATGTTTTTTTTAATCACAATATAGCACAAGGAAAATTAACTCACTGTCCTTACAGGTCCCTGGAAACAAGGACTTGCAGAGTGAAAGAAACTGACACTGTCCCTACCTAGAGTTTTCTGTCCCTAGAATAAATGTTTTTTTTAAGCACAATATAGCACAAGGAAAATTAACTCACTGTCCTTACAGGTCCCTGGAAACAAGGACTTGCAGAGTGAAAGAAACTGACACTGTCCCTACCTAGAGTTTTCTGTCCCTAGAATAAATGTTTTTTTTAAGCACAATATAGCACAAGGACAATTAACTCACTGTCCTTACAGGTCCCTGGAAACAAGGACTTGCAGAGTGAAAAAAAAAAAACACTCTCCCTACCTAGAGTTTTCTGTCCCTAGAAAAAATGTTTTTTTTAAGCACAATATAGCACAAGGACAATTAACTCACTGTCCTTACAGGTCCCTGGAAACAAGGACTTGCAGAGTGAAAGAAAAAAAACACTCTCCCTACCTACAGTTTTCTGTCCCTAGAAAAAATGTTTTTTTTAATCACAATATAGCACAAGGAAAATTAACTCACTGTCCTTACAGGTCCCTGGAAACAAGGACTTGCAGAGTGAAAGAAAAAAAACACTCTCCCTACCTACAGTTTTCTGTCCCTAGAAAAAATGTTTTTTTTAATCACAATATAGCACAAGGAAAATTAACTCACTGTCCTTACAGGTCCCTGGAAACAAGGACTTGCAGAGTGAAAGAAACTGACACTGTCCCTACCTAGAGTTTTCTGTCCCTAGAATAAATGTTTTTTTTAATCACAATATAGCACAAGGAAAATTAACTCACTGTCCTTACAGGTCCCTGGAAACAAGGACTTGCAGAGTGAAAGAAACTGACACTGTCCCTACCTAGAGTTTTCTGTCCCTAGAATAAATGTTTTTTTTAAGCACAATATAGCACAAGGACAATTAACTCACTGTCCTTACAGGTCCCTGGAAACAAGGACTTGCAGAGTGAAAGAAAAAAAACACTCTCCCTACCTACAGTTTTCTGTCCCTAGAAAAAATGTTTTTTTTAATCACAATATAGCACAAGGAAAATTAACTCACTGTCCTTACAGGTCCCTGGAAACAAGGACTTGCAGAGTGAAAGAAACTGACACTGTCCCTACCTAGAGTTTTCTGTCCCTAGAATAAATGTTTTTTTTAAGCACAATATAGCACAAGGACAATTAACTCACTGTCCTTACAGGTCCCTGGAAACAAGGACTTGCAGAGTGAAAGAAAAAAAACACTCTCCCTACCTACAGTTTTCTGTCCCTAGAAAAAATGTTTTTTTTAATCACAATATAGCACAAGGAAAATTAACTCACTGTCCTTACAGGTCCCTGGAAACAAGGACTTGCAGAGTGAAAGAAAAAAAACACTCTCCCTACCTACAGTTTTCTGTCCCTAGAAAAAATGTTTTTTTTAATCACAATATAGCACAAGGAAAATTAACTCACTGTCCTTACAGGTCCCTGGAAACAAGGACTTGCAGAGTGAAAGAAACTGACACTGTCCCTACCTAGAGTTTTCTGTCCCTAGAATAAATGTTTTTTTTAATCACAATATAGCACAAGGAAAATTAACTCACTGTCCTTACAGGTCCCTGGAAACAAGGACTTGCAGAGTGAAAGAAACTGACACTGTCCCTACCTAGAGTTTTCTGTCCCTAGAATAAATGTTTTTTTTAATCACAATATAGCACAAGGAAAATTAACTCACTGTCCTTACAGGTCCCTGGAAACAAGGACTTGCAGAGTGAAAGAAACTGACACTGTCCCTACCTAGAGTTTTCTGTCCCTAGAATAAATGTTTTTTTTAATCACAATATAGCACAAGGACAATTCACTCAATGTCTCTCCAGGTCCCTGGAAACAAGGACTTGCAGAGTGAAAGAAACTGACACTGTCCCTACCTAGAGTTTTCTGTCCCTAGAATAAATGTTTTTTTTAAGCACAATATAGCACAAGGACAATTAACTCACTGTCCTTACAGGTCCCTGGAAACAAGGACTTGCAGAGTGAAAGAAAAAAAACACTCTCCCTACCTACAGTTTTCTGTCCCTAGAAAAAATGTTTTTTTTAATCACAATATAGCACAAGGAAAATTAACTCACTGTCCTTACAGGTCCCTGGAAACAAGGACTTGCAGAGTGAAAGAAAAAAAACACTCTCCCTACCTACAGTTTTCTGTCCCTAGAAAAAATGTTTTTTTTAATCACAATATAGCACAAGGAAAATTAACTCACTGTCCTTACAGGTCCCTGGAAACAAGGACTTGCAGAGTGAAAGAAACTGACACTGTCCCTACCTAGAGTTTTCTGTCCCTAGAATAAATGTTTTTTTTAATCACAATATAGCACAAGGAAAATTAACTCACTGTCCTTACAGGTCCCTGGAAACAAGGACTTGCAGAGTGAAAGAAACTGACACTGTCCCTACCTAGAGTTTTCTGTCCCTAGAATAAATGTTTTTTTTAAGCACAATATAGCACAAGGACAATTAACTCACTGTCCTTACAGGTCCCTGGAAACAAGGACTTGCAGAGTGAAAGAAAAAAAACACTCTCCCTACCTACAGTTTTCTGTCCCTAGAAAAAATGTTTTTTTTAAGCACAATATAGCACAAGGAAAATTAACTCACTGTCCTTACAGGTCCCTGGAAACAAGGACTTGCAGAGTGAAAGAAAAAAAACACTCTCCCTACCTACAGTTTTCTGTCCCTAGAAAAAATGTTTTTTTTAATCACAATATAGCACAAGGAAAATTAACTCACTGTCCTTACAGGTCCCTGGAAACAAGGACTTGCAGAGTGAAAGAAACTGACACTGTCCCTACCTAGAGTTTTCTGTCCCTAGAATAAATGTTTTTTTTAAGCACAATATAGCACAAGGAAAATTAACTCACTGTCCTTACAGGTCCCTGGAAACAAGGACTTGCAGAGTGAAAGAAACTGACACTGTCCCTACCTAGAGTTTTCTGTCCCTAGAATAAATGTTTTTTTTAAGCACAATATAGCACAAGGACAATTAACTCACTGTCCTTACAGGTCCCTGGAAACAAGGACTTGCAGAGTGAAAAAAAAAAAACACTCTCCCTACCTACAGTTTTCTGTCCCTAGAAAAAATGTTTTTTTTAAGCACAATATAGCACAAGGACAATTAACTCACTGTCCTTACAGGTCCCTGGAAACAAGGACTTGCAGAGTGAAAGAAAAAAAACACTCTCCCTACCTACAGTTTTCTGTCCCTAGAAAAAATGTTTTTTTTAATCACAATATAGCACAAGGAAAATTAACTCACTGTCCTTACAGGTCCCTGGAAACAAGGACTTGCAGAGTGAAAGAAAAAAAACACTCTCCCTACCTACAGTTTTCTGTCCCTAGAAAAAATGTTTTTTTTAATCACAATATAGCACAAGGAAAATTAACTCACTGTCCTTACAGGTCCCTGGAAACAAGGACTTGCAGAGTGAAAGAAACTGACACTGTCCCTACCTAGAGTTTTCTGTCCCTAGAATAAATGTTTTTTTTAATCACAATATAGCACAAGGAAAATTAACTCACTGTCCTTACAGGTCCCTGGAAACAAGGACTTGCAGAGTGAAAGAAACTGACACTGTCCCTACCTAGAGTTTTCTGTCCCTAGAATAAATGTTTTTTTTAAGCACAATATAGCACAAGGACAATTAACTCACTGTCCTTACAGGTCCCTGGAAACAAGGACTTGCAGAGTGAAAGAAAAAAAACACTCTCCCTACCTACAGTTTTCTGTCCCTAGAAAAAATGTTTTTTTTAATCACAATATAGCACAAGGAAAATTAACTCACTGTCCTTACAGGTCCCTGGAAACAAGGACTTGCAGAGTGAAAGAAAAAAAACACTCTCCCTACCTACAGTTTTCTGTCCCTAGAAAAAATGTTTTTTTTAATCACAATATAGCACAAGGAAAATTAACTCACTGTCCTTACAGGTCCCTGGAAACAAGGACTTGCAGAGTGAAAGAAACTGACACTGTCCCTACCTAGAGTTTTCTGTCCCTAGAATAAATGTTTTTTTTAATCACAATATAGCACAAGGAAAATTAACTCACTGTCCTTACAGGTCCCTGGAAACAAGGACTTGCAGAGTGAAAGAAACTGACACTGTCCCTACCTAGAGTTTTCTGTCCCTAGAATAAATGTTTTTTTTAATCACAATATAGCACAAGGAAAATTAACTCACTGTCCTTACAGGTCCCTGGAAACAAGGACTTGCAGAGTGAAAGAAACTGACACTGTCCCTACCTAGAGTTTTCTGTCCCTAGAATAAATGTTTTTTTTAAGCACAATATAGCACAAGGACAATTAACTCACTGTCCTTACAGGTCCCTGGAAACAAGGACTTGCAGAGTGAAAGAAAAAAAACACTCTCCCTACCTACAGTTTTCTGTCCCTAGAAAAAATGTTTTTTTTAAGCACAATATAGCACAAGGAAAATTAACTCACTGTCCTTACAGGTCCCTGGAAACAAGGACTTGCAGAGTGAAAGAAAAAAAACACTCTCCCTACCTACAGTTTTCTGTCCCTAGAAAAAATGTTTTTTTTAATCACAATATAGCACAAGGAAAATTAACTCACTGTCCTTACAGGTCCCTGGAAACAAGGACTTGCAGAGTGAAAGAAACTGACACTGTCCCTACCTAGAGTTTTCTGTCCCTAGAATAAATGTTTTTTTTAATCACAATATAGCACAAGGACAATTAACTCACTGTCCTTACAGGTCCCTGGAAACAAGGACTTGCAGAGTGAAAGAAAAAAAACACTCTCCCTACCTACAGTTTTCTGTCCCTAGAAAAAATGTTTTTTTTAATCACAATATAGCACAAGGAAAATTAACTCACTGTCCTTACAGGTCCCTGGAAACAAGGACTTGCAGAGTGAAAGAAACTGACACTGTCCCTACCTAGAGTTTTCTGTCCCTAGAATAAATGTTTTTTTTAATCACAATATAGCACAAGGAAAATTAACTCACTGTCCTTACAGGTCCCTGGAAACAAGGACTTGCAGAGTGAAAGAAACTGACACTGTCCCTACCTAGAGTTTTCTGTCCCTAGAATAAATGTTTTTTTTAAGCACAATATAGCACAAGGACAATTAACTCACTGTCCTTACAGGTCCCTGGAAACAAGGACTTGCAGAGTGAAAGAAACTGACACTGTCCCTACCTAGAGTTTTCTGTCCCTAGAATAAATGTTTTTTTTAATCACAATATAGCACAAGGAAAATTAACTCACTGTCCTTACAGGTCCCTGGAAACAAGGACTTGCAGAGTGAAAGAAACTGACACTGTCCCTACCTAGAGTTTTCTGTCCCTAGAATAAATGTTTTTTTTAATCACAATATAGCACAAGGACAATTAACTCACTGTCCTTACAGGTCCCTGGAAACAAGGACTTGCAGAGTGAAAGAAACTGACACTGTCCCTACCTAGAGTTTTCTGTCCCTAGAATAAATGTTTTTTTTAAGCACAATATAGCACAAGGACAATTAACTCACTGTCCTTACAGGTCCCTGGAAACAAGGACTTGCAGAGTGAAAGAAACTGACACTGTCCCTACCTAGAGTTTTCTGTCCCTAGAATAAATGTTTTTTTTAAGCACACTATAGCAGAAGCACAAAACACACTGACACTCTCCCTACCTATCCTTCTCTTTCCCTAAACTAAAGGAATCCAGGTTAAGCAAGAAAGAAATAACAGTCACTGTCCCTGCCTATGCTACTCTATCCCTGCTCCGGAACACACTACACTAGGCCGCCGTGCTGGCGGCCTTTTATAGTGTGGGGCGTGTACTAAACACCCTCAGCAATAATTGGCCACAGGCATCCTGCCTGTGGCCAATCATTGCTCTCCTCGCTGCCGGCGCTGTGATTGGCCAAGCATGCGGGGTCACAGTGCATGCTTGGCCAATCACAGCGCCTGGATGACACTGCGATGGCGTAGTGCATTGTGGGCCGTTCGCGTCACTCGAATTTGGCGCGAACGGCCCAAATCGTTCGATCTTCGTCGAACGATCGAACAGCCAATGTTCGAGTCGAACGTATGTTCGACTCGAACACGAAGCTCATCCCTACTCGAGACAAAGCATCCACATTCCCCATTTGAACGCCAGGGCGATGCTTTACTGTGAAGTTGAATTCCTGGAGGGCCAGGAACCACCTATTCACTCTTCTATTTGTTTCCTTGTTTTGAGCCATCCACTTTAACGGAGCGTGATCCGTAACCATGTCAAAGTGCCTACCTAGCAGGTAGTACCGAAGGGAATCTAGAGCCCACTTCACCGCTAAACACTCCTTTTCAACGGTGGCGTAATTTACCTCATGGGACTTCAACTTCCTGCTGAGGTAAATGACTGGGTGCTCTTCCCCGTTCCAGACCTGGGACAATACTGCTCCTAACCCCACATCTTTCGCATCACTTTGTACGACAAAGTCTTTAGAGAAGTCGGGTGAGTACAACACTGGCTGGCTACATAAGGCTTGTTTCAAGAATTGGAATGCTGCCTCAGCCTCGGGGGTCCATTTAATCATGACCGACCCTTTCCCCTTCGTCAGGTTGGTTAGGGGCACAGCCTTAGAAGCAAAGTGGGGAATGAATCGCCGATAATACCCAGCGATTCCCAGAAAGGCTCGTACCTGCTTCTTGCTGTTGGGACGTGGCCAACTCTGGATGGCCTCGACTTTGTTGAGTTGGGGTTTTATTACTCCCCTCCCAATGGTGTACCCAAGGTATTTGGCCTCCTCCTGCCCAATGGTACACTTCTTGGGGTTAGCCGTAAACCCCGCTTCCCGAACAGAGTCCAGGACTGCTTGCACTTTTGGCAGATGTGAGGCCCAATCTGTGCTATGGACAATTATGTCATCCAGGTAAGCCGCAGCATACTTCCGATGGGGCCTCAGCATCTGGTCCATTTTCCGCTGGAATGTGGCCGGCGCATTCTGTAACCCGAACGGCATTCTTTTGTATTGGAACGCCCCGTCTGGGGTTACAAATGCGGTTTTCTCTTTGGCCGACTTGGCCAGGGGGATTTGCCAATACCCTTTTGTGAGGTCAAGAGTCGTCATGCATCGGGCTGTTCCCAGCCGGTCGATCAACTCATCTATACGTGGCATGGGGTAGGTGTCAAATTTTGTAACTTTGTTCAACTGACGAAAATCGTTACAAAATCGCCAGCTCCCATCCGGTTTAGGCACCAACACAATGGGACTAGACCAATCACTTTGGGACTCCTCTATCACCCCTAAGTTCAGCATTTTCTGTACTTCCTCCCGTATTGCCTCCCGTCGGGCCTCTGGGATCCGATAGGGTTTTAACTTCACCCTTTCACCGGGCGGGGTAATGATGTCATGCTCTACCCCAGATGTTTGTCCCGGCAGCTCAGAGAATACCTCCTTGTTGCGAAGCACAAACTCCTTAACCTCCTGTTGTTGGGGTTGTGACAAGGTGGCTGCTATTCCAACCTCAGGAATCACGCAACCAGTTTGAGCTGGTGACCAAGTGTCTGCGACTAGGGACTCTCTGCTGTGCTAACTGCGCTTGGGCCAAATGTTCCTTCACGATGGGCATTACCTGTGCAATTCGGTCTTGCATCAGGGCGACATGCTCAATCACACTCCTGTGGGGAGAACTCTCACTTTCCCAAGTTTCCTTGGCAATATCCAACAGCCCTCTTGGGTGTCTCCCATACAGTAACTCAAAGGGGGAGAATCCCGTAGAGGATTGGGGCACCTCCCTAATAGCAAACATCAGATAAGGAAGTAGACAGTCCCAATCCTTTCCATCTCTATCCACCACTTTCTTCAACATTTGTTTTAGGGTTTTGTTGAACCTTTCAACCAGCCCATCGGTTTGGGGGTGATACACAGATGTACGTAATTGCGTCACTTTGAACAATTTACACAGCTCCTTCATAACCCGGGACATAAAGGGTGTACCTTGGTCCGTAAGCAGTTCTTTACAAATACCCACCCAGCTAAACACAAGAGATAGCTCTTTGGCTATGGTTTTGGCCGAGGTATTTCGGAGAGGGATCGCTTCTGGATAACGGGTGGCATAGTCCATTATAACTAATATGTACTGGTGCCCCCTAGCGGACTTGATTATAGGACCTACCAAATCCATGGCGATCCTCTCAAACGGGACCTCAATGATGGGTAGAGGGACCAGCGGGCTACGGAAATGTGGCATCGGGGCCGACCTCTGACACACAGGGCAGGAGGAACAATAATTTTCTATGTCCTTCATCACCCCCGGCCAATAGAATCTCTGTAATACCCTCTCTCGGGTTTTCTCTGTCCCCAGATGACCTCCAAGAATGTGCCCATGGGCCAACTCCAACACCAACTTCCTGTAAGGTTTGGGCACCACAAGCTGCTCAACGGTTTCTTCTGCCCTTTTTGCCACCCGATACAGTAGGTCCTTCTCTACGCTGAAGTATGGGTAAGTGCAGGTATTATCTGGGTTCACTAACTCGCCATCTATTTCCACTACGTTTTCCCGTGCCTTTATTAGGGCGGGGTCTTTTAACTGTTCTGTGACAAAATTTTCCCTGTGAACCTCCAGATCAGAAAACTCCACAGACGGTAGGTTTTCGTCTGAGGAGGTGGGCTCCTCTCCAGTTTCTTGAGTCTCCCCTGCCAATACTGATAAGGGAAATTCCGGAGAGTCCTCACCACTCTCAGGGGAGTTCTGGCTATCACATTCCTGGTACATAGGGGCACCAGTGGGGGGCTCAGGATCATCCCACAGTTCCCAGAACTTCGGAAAATCCCTTCCCACAATGGCGTCATGCGGTAACTGAGATACTAAGCCCACTGGATGAGAGAGGGTACCTTTGGGGGTCTCGAAACACACTGTAGTCACTGGATACTCTCGGGTGTCCCCATGCACACAAATAACAGCTACCTTGCTATTCCCAGAGACCTCTGTTTTAACTAACTCAGCCTTTATCAGGGTCACAAGGCTACCTGAATCCAGCAATACCACAACATTTCTACCATTAACACACATTTTGCATAAATGTTTCTCAGTTCCTCGAATGGCAGTGCATGCGACTGTCGCACACAGCGACTGACGTCTGCCCGTCAGAAAGTCACACTGCATGGGTTCCTCCACAACCGGGCAATTGGCTGCAATATGTCCCGCTTGCCGGCAGCAGTAGCAAACGATCCTTCTTGCGGCCTCTTGAGCCGCTGATTTCCCAGGCTGTTCTCGCCAAACTTGGGGTAGAGCTCCCACCCTCTCACTCTCTCCACCCTCACCCCGTGGAATCCTCTTATCCGCCCCTGGGGATGGTCTGGTCTTAGGGTGGAAAGTCCGAGTGTCTCTGGAAGAGGCTGTCAGGTTCTCTGTAGCCAAGTATTTCTCCACACGATCCACAAGACCATCGGCCGTCTCTGGGTCTCCATGGCTTACCCACTTTTGGATGGCAGTAGGAAGAGCTCTCAAAAACCGATCCATTACAACACGTTCCACAATCTTTGGTGCGGACAAAGTCTCTGGCTGTAGCCACTTTCTGCTCAGGTGAATGAGATCATACATTTGAGACCTGGGGGGTTTTCCAAGCTGGAAACTCCAGTTATGCACACGCTGAGCCCGGACAGCCTGGGTGACACCCAGCCTTGCCAATATTTCAGCTTTTAGCATCACATAGTCTTTTGCTTCGTTAGGCTCTAGGTCATAGTAAGCTTTCTGCGATTCACCAGTTAACAGAGGAGCCACCAGTCCAGCCCACTGCTCCTCAGGCCACTTTTCGCTTTCAGCGGTCCTTTCAAATGTGGTCAAAAATACCTCTGGATCATCCTCTCCAGTCATTTTTGTCAATAAACGACTCACCCCAAAGGACGCGGTATTAGTGGGACGGCTTTCCTCACTGGTCTGCGGACGTTGCTGCATTGCTGCTTCCATCTGTTGTTGTAGTCTCTGCTCTTGCTTCTGCAACAGGTCTATGAAGCGGGCCTCAGATTGCTGCTGGGCTTGTTGCTGAGCCTCCAGACTCTGTTGCAAAGTTGCGTTTGTCTGCTGCTGGGCTGCAAGGCTCTGTTGATGAGCTTGCTGCTGGGCTGCGAAGTTCTGTTGTTGAGCTGCAAGGCTCTTTTGCAAACCTGCATTTGTCTGCTGTTGATTGGCATTTGCTAGAGCCAGCTGCTTCAGTATCTCCTCCATGCTGGCTTAAAAAAAAACTGCCCGCATTCTCCACCAACTGTGAGGGGGTTAGCTCGGCAGCGGGTGTGTGTGACCCCCGAGATGGGCTCCCCACACAAAAACAGGCCCAGCAAACGGAGGTTGTGGTTTTCAAAATCAAAAAGGTGCGGTTTATTTTCTATTTACAGTGACAAAACACAGCAAAGCAAAAGAAACATAAACAAAATAAATCCTGGTCAACTTGACCTCTGACTAAACATACAGGTTTCCTAACTAACAACTGGGATCAGCCTAGTGCTGTCCTAGTCCCTAAGTCCCTGGTTTTAAATGTCCAAGCAAATAGCCACACAGGCTTTGTCTCACCGCACAGGGGTTCACTCTCCCTAGACAGTCCACACAGGTCTGGGTCCAGGCATGAGCTAACATCTAATGAAGCTGGGAGTTCTTATAGAGGCCTAAATGAGCTGACAAGCTTCAGCTGGTCTCATCAACTCCCTGTCTGCACGACGCCCAGCACTCTCCCTAGAGGTATGAGTCATCCATGAGCCCACTAGCCTTAGCTGGGCTTATACAACTCTCCACCTAGTTGTATAAGTCGGCGTAAAGCCTGAATCTGGGCGAAATATATCTACCCCCCTGGATGCAACCAGGTGACTTTACCTTCCTGCTGTCACACTACATACACCAATTGTGTGTTTATATGAATAAATAACTGTATTAATCATTATTGTAGAAGAGGGGTGACACCATAACACTCTCTACCTACCACTAGTAGTGCCATCTATCTCTGATATCTATTGAGGCAGTCAAAATGGTGACATACTGTGCATGACTATATTGGCACATTGTTTGGAACTGTAGCAAAACACAAATGAAATGCGAGGGCAGGAATTTGGATATTCTGGTGGGGACCAAGTACCACCTAGTGAGAACGTCCATGGTGCGATTGAGGTCCCTCTCCCATTTGGCAAAATAAGAGGGGGTGCTAGAATTTGTGAGCTCCAACAAGTGTCTATATAAAACAGAAATAAGACCTCTCCTATGGGGATCAGATTTACAGGTTCATTCAAAAAAGGATAGTTGGGGGGTAGAGGAATCCGAGGGAATCAATGGTTAAAGAAGTGTTTTAATTTGGATATAATGGAAATCTCCGCTGAGGGAATATTATAAGTCTCACTCAAAGAGGGGAATGATATTATTTTATCAGCTGTGATAAATTTGTAAGCTCAGAACAGACCTGTAGTGGACCATGCCGAGAAGGAGGAAGGAGACTTCCATGCCGGGTAGAATGCCGGATTCCAAAGGAAGGAGAGCATGGGTTTATGGCCAGATTGGAGTCCATAGCATGTCTTAAGCCTGTCCCATCTGAATGGCGCATAATTGGGTTGGTGAGGGTGCAGCGGTGAGATGGGTCTAGCCATAAGAGGTTGGAAACTGATAGGGAATCACAGTCAATAGATTCCAAGGCTACCCATAAGGGAACTTCCTGAGTGGCAAGTGTAGCGCTGGCCCTATGGGGTTGCTATGTGTTACAGTATCCGCACATTTTACCCTGCTCCCAAACATCCATTAGACACACTTTTCAGTCAATGAACAGTCTCTTGCTTGTTTTTGTTTTTTTTTATTAGGGGATTGAACTTGGTTGGGGAAAAGAACATGGGATGCCCATAGGATGAATATTGCTTGGCAGAATAAAAGTAGCTGCGTCACACTTCTCAGCAGAGTAAAAGTAACTGCGCATATACTTCTTAGTAGAACAAAAGATGGTTGACTCTAGGGATGAGCTTTGAGTTCGAGTCGAACCCATGTTCGACTCGAACCTCGCCTGTTCGGCTGTTTGCCGAATTTCGAACATTATGGGCCGTTCGCGCCAAATTCGAGAGGCGCGTCACGGCCCATAATTCACTGCGGCATGGCAGTGCATTGCTGGCTGATGATTGGCCAAGCATGCACTATGACCCACATGCTTTGGCCAATCACAGTGCGGAAAAAACAGAGAGACATAATTGGCCAAAGCCAGAGTGGCTTTGGCCAATTATGTCTCAGGGGGTTTGGTACACGCCCCACACTATATAAGGCCGCCTGCGTGGCGGCCTTGTGTAGTGTGTTGCGGCGTTGGTTAAAGGAAAGAGACAGAGAGAGAGACAGTGTAATTTGATTTGAGTTGGATAGAGCAGGCAGGCAAGTCAGTTAGCTGCAGTTAGTGTGTAGAGTATATATATGCATTCTAGGTGTTGTATATATATTTACACACTGTATTCAGTTTAGCTAGATCCGTTCCTGTTATTCTCTATACTGACAGGCAGGCAGGTGATTGTGCTAGCTGCAGTGTTTCACTTAGTGTACTGTGTCCTTTGCACAGTGTGCACCAAAAGCTTACCTGAATACAATTGCTGGTGTTCTGATACAAATACAGGCAGGGCGCTGCAGTATTTTGCTTTAGCGTCCTTTGCACAGTGTGCACCTAAAGCTCACCTGAATACAATTGCTGGTGTTCTGATACAAATACAGGCAGGGAGCTGCAGTATTTTGCTTTAGAGACCTTTGCACAGTGTGCACCAAAAGCTTACCTCAATACAATTGCTGGTGTTCTGATACAAATACAGGCAGGGACCTGCAGTATTTTGCTTTAGTGTCCTTTGCACAGTGTGCACCCAAAGCTTACCTCAATACAATTGCTGGTGTTCTGATACAAATACAGGCAGGGATCTGCAGTATTTTGATTTAGTGTCCTTTGCACAGTGTGCACCTAAAGCTTACCTGAATACAATTGCTGGTGTTCTCATACTAATATCACAGCCATGGTGTTCAAAATTACAAACAGATTCTACGTAACAACAAACCTACAGTCCCTGTCTTGTTTGCCCCGCCTGTATACTGCTGTTCAGAGTATATAGGGCCTGGGGGCCCAACGCTTTTCCTTTTTTTAATTTGGGTGTGGGATTCTCCTTAATATCCATACAAGACCAGACATTACATTAATGCCGCAAGCAGTTTTAAATGACTTTTTTTCCTTTAGAAATGTCAGTTTGTGCAGGGACAGTTCTAAACACGGGAAACACGTGCCACTTCACAGGTATACTCTTTTTTCACTTTATGCATCATTAAAATCACTGCTCCCGAAAAAACGGTCGTTTTTAAAACTTCTTTTTGCATTGATGCGTGTCCCCTGGTCCCCAAACCCTTTTTAGGACAATAACTTGCATGGTGTGCTTTACAATTAGCACTTTTGATTTTGAACGTTCGAGTCCCATAGACTTTAATAGGGTTCTAAAGTTTGCGTGAACTTTTGGTCCATTCGCAGGTTCTGGTGCGAACCGAACCGGGGGGGTGTTCGGCTCATCCCTACTCAGCACACTTCCTCCAGCACACTACTTAGGAGCACTTCACTGTCCATCTTTAGTCTCCTGTTACACCATCAGCACATGACTAGGCCTCACTCTGAATAAGTCCCAGTGTCTTTACTTGATAGCCCTTTGCAGGCCGGGGTCTGAAGTACCACTCTGTGGTAGCAACCAATTTGATTGAGAAGAATAAATGTACTTGATGGTTTACTGCTCCCAGCAAGTCCGATTTTCAAATCCTGCCCGCCCTCCTGGTTGCAGCGACTTGACACAAAACTCCCACAGTCTCTCCCTCTGGCTCTACATCCAGCTCCCCTGGCATGTCTCTTCCAGAGCTTTCCGCTGTGCTTCCACTCGCCGACACCTGGCCTGGATCCCTCCTGAATGACTTTACTCCGGACGTGCTGACCAACTGTCCTTTCCAGCTCCTGTTCCAGGACACCTCTCCATGACCATGTAAGGAGAGGCTCCCGAGATCCCAGACTGAGGTATACACCCCAGAAAGGGGGTTCCCTCAGACACGACAGTCTAACACTCCCATCATCCAGTTCCCCCAGCCGACAACTCCCCACCAGCAGGCTGACCATGGGTATGTGTAGGAGGCCTGCCCCCTGCCAATCCTAGTTGGGGATTGGTCAGGGCTCCCACATGCACCCCATGTCACTCCAGCCCTCTGCCCTGCCCCTTTTCCAGAACCTTCTCCCTGGAAACAGAGGAGGCGCCCAAAAGCCGAGGCACATGTCAGTCACCTACTGCTATACTAAACCACTCCCCTGCCCCCAGATCAAAACAAACAGGCCTAGCTCACAGCATAGGGCTGCTTAAATTTACCTGCGCTGGCAGCTTACACAAAAAACCTACACTTAGCACCTACCCAACTACCTAAGGTAGAGTGTGCTACACATGGTATTTGGGTAGTTGGGCCAGCTGTGCAGCATAATAATAGGCCCTTAGGTTGGGTAATCCTAGGCCACCACAGAGTTTTGTAATATAGAGGGTCGCCTTGAGAACGCAGGGTTTCGACTTTCTCCAGACGAAGTTAGAGATTCAGAGTTGTAGAATGCGGAGAAAATGGTCTGGAACCGAAATTGGAAGGGTGCGAAACAGATATAGGATTTTGGGTAAGATTGACATTTTAGTAACTGTGAATCACCCAGGCAGGACACGGGTATGGTGGACCAGGTAGAGAAGTGAGGTGAGAAAGCATGGGGCGGTAATTCGCTGAATACAAGTTGGAAGGGTCAGAGGTCAGCTTGATACCTTGAAAAGGCATGTGATGCGTGGACCAGGAAAAGGGTAGTAGCTAATGTAGTTGTTGTTGAAGAGCATGTGGTAACGAGATGTTGAGCACCATCTACTTGCAGGTATTAACCACGAGGCCCGAGATTTGACTAAATTGGTCCAGTACTTTGAGGAGATTGGGAGCCGATATAAGTGAAGACATTGTCCGCAAAAAGACAGAGCTTGTGATGAATACCCCCCAATTCAATACCTTTTACATCAGGGTCAGCTCGGTCAAGAGGGTTAAGGGCTCTATGGCCAAGGCAAATAGCAAGGGTGAGAGTGGACACCCTTGCCGAGTGCCTCTTGCAATAGAAAAAAGGTTTGATTTGTGTCTGACATATTGGACATAGGCCTTGGGGTTGGCGTGAAGCGATGAGACCCAGTGTAGAAAGTGAGCTCCGAATCCCAATTGGCGTAAGAAAAAGTGGAGATAGGGCCAAGAGACAGTGTTGAATGCCTTACGGATGTCGAGTGATAAGAAGCAAGATGGAATTTTGTGAGTTCGGACTGCGTGGGCTAGGAGTATGACACAATGGATATTGTCGCCAGCTTGCCGGGATGGGATAAAGCCGACTTGATCCGTTTTGGATCAGTGAGCCGATGATTAGGTATAGGTGACTGGAGATGATTTTTGCTAAGATTTTTTATTATTTTTTCTCCATAAAGATTTTATTACATATTTCAAAAAATATACACCACAGTGTAGAAATACAACAATGTAACAAATTGGGAAATAGGTTCCATATGAAGTACTCCAAGCATTAAATAACAGGTTGAGAGTAAAGTAATCATCTAGAAAATGTTTAGTAAATGCTCGGTAGACTATTTGCATTGAACAAAGTGGTCAATATCCTAGGCTTTGTGCACTCTTGGGTATCATATGACTCCTCTCAAATTGATTAACTACTGTTTTAAGAGATTCTCGGAATTGCTAAGATTTTAATGTTCAGATTGAGAACAGATATGGGTCGATAATTAGACCATAGGGTGTCGTCGGAGCAGGGTTTGGGGATCATACAAATTATTGCGGTTAGGGTCTCAGCCCGGAAGGCGTGGCCCATCGAAGAGGGAGTTAAGTGCAGAAACTAGGATTGGAGTAAGGGTTTCAGCATTTTTTTTGTAATAGGTGGCAGATAGGCCATCAGGGCCTGGACGTTTATTTTGTTTAAGGGCCTTGATGGGTATGATGACTTCCGTGTGTGATAGGTTTATCAAGGTTCTCAGCGTGAGCAGTGGAGAGTGTAGGGAGTTTGATCTGGGAAAAGAGGGACTCAGCTCTCGCCTGGTCGAAGGTGCCCAAAGTGGAGTAGCAGTTAGAAAGCCTATGGCCAAATTCGAGTGGTATGTTAATGGAGTTAAAGTGAGGAGACCCAGTGTAGAAAGTGTGCTCCGAATCCCCATTGGCATAAGAAAAAGTGGAGATAGGGCCAAGAGACAGTGTCGAAGGCTTTACGAATGTCGAGTAATAAGAAGCAAGATGGAATTTTTCAAGTTCGGACTTTGTGGGCTAGGAGTATCGCACAACAAATATTGTCGCCAGCTTGGCGGGATGGGATAAAGCTGACTTAATCCCTATGGATCAGTGAGCCGATGATTAGGTTTAGGTGACTGGAGAGGTTTTTTGCTAAGATTTTAAGCAAGATTTTCAGATTGAGAACAGATATGGGTCTGTAATTAGACCATAGGATGTCGTCTGAGCATGGACTCCAGGCTCATCTTGCTCCCCACCACAGCCGGCTTTCTTCTCCATCAAGGATTACCACACAGCTCAGTGGTGGCTCGTCCATAGGGGGCGCCCGGGCACCGCCCCCCCCTCCTGTGGTCACCAGAAAAAAAAAAACGGGCCCTTTAAGAGTTTTTTTTTTTTAATGTCCTTTTCTTCACACGAGTGGCGGTGCGTCCATAGTGGGCGCACAAGCGCCGACGCCGCTCGCTTATGCGCCCGGCCGTCACTCACCACAACAATACATAGGTTCATGCATTGCATGAACCTATGTATTGCTGCCGCCCACTATTCAGATGGCCGGCCCCTTGAGCGCTGGCCATCTGAATAACAGTGTCTGGTTGGCCTTTAGAAGTGCCTATCAGAGCCAGCAGGCTCTGATAGGCTTCCCGACTACAGCCTGAGGGCTGTAATCGGCTTCTAAATATCTAATGAGAGGACGCACAGGGGTGCGTTCCCTGGCCAATCAGGTTCATCGGGTCTGGTTACCGGTAACCTGATTGGCTGAAGCGACATCGAGGGCGGGAGAAGACATCGAGGACGGAAGAAGGACGGCGCTGACTCGAGGAAGGTAAGTGCAGGGCTGGGGGGGTCAAACTGGCTGTATTATGAGGACAAACTTGCTGCATATTGGGGACAAACTGGCTGCATTTGGGGGACAAACTGGCAGCATTTGGGGGACAAACTGGCTGTATTATGGGGGACAAACTGGCTGTATATTGGGGGGAAACTGGCTGCATACGGGGGACAAACGACTGTATATTGGGGGACAAACTGGCTGCATATGGGGGACAAACTGGCTGCATATGGGGGGGAAACTGGCTGCATATGGGGGACAAACTGGCTGCATATGGGGGACAAACTGGCTGCATATGGGGGACAAACTGGCTGTATATTGGGGACAAACTGGCTGTGTATGGGGGGCAAACTGGCTGTATATTGGGGGGAAACTGGCTGTATACGGGGGACAAACTGGCTGTATATTGGGGGGCAACTGGCTGTATATTGGGGGGCAACTGGCTGCATATTGGGGACAAACTGGCTGCATATTGGGGACAAACTGGCTGCATATTGGGGACAAACTGGCTGCATATGGGGGACAAACTGGCTGCATATGGGGGGGAAACTGGCTGCATATGGGGGACAAACTGGCTGTGTATGGGGGGCAAACTGGCTGTGTATGGGGGACAAACTGGCTGTATATTGGGGGGAAACTGGCTGCATATGGGGGACAAACTGGCTGTATATTGGGGGACAAACTGGCTGTGTATGGGGGACAAACTGGCTGTATTATGGGGGGCAACTGGCTGTATATGGGGGACAAACTGTCTGTATATGGGGGACAAACTGGCTGTATTATTGGGGGACAAACTGGCTGTATTATTGGGGGGACAAACTGGCTGTATTGTGGGGACAAACTGGCTGTATATGGGGGGAAACTAGTGGCGTTTGGGCACAGTGGCTGCGTTTAATGGGCACAGTGGCGGCAATTGATGTTTTTTTTTTTCCAGTTTGTTTGCGCCCCCCCAAAAAATTTGAGCACCAGCCGCCACTGACACAGCTCCCAGCTCATTAGAATCTACTGCAGACTGTCATCCTCTCTCTCTCTCTCTCCCTCATCCGCTTGTGAGTTCTATTTGTTTTATGTGGTATTTTACTTAATAAATTGTGCTACACTATGCCAGTTTGGCACTTTCTTCCCTTCCCTTCTTATATTACAGATTGTGCATTTCCAGCCAACAAATGAAAGCAGCCTTGCCAGCACCACAGTGCCAGCCATTTTCTACTAATTGACATTTTTATTCCTATACCTCCGGGAATAAGTATCTTTCAATGCCTCTTTTTTACCTGGTATATGACAATTTATCACTATAGTATGGGCACAGTGTCAGCGCTGTAGTGTTTTTTGGTTATGTCTCTATCACATGTCCATGCTTATACAATACCATTTTTAGATAATCTCATTTGTGTTTTGTTTAGTTATTCTTCATTATGAATTCACTGTGTGTGTGTTTTTATGTATATCTATAAATTGGTCACAACTCCAAAAATGTTACTGAAAAGCTCTGTTTTACATTAATTCAATTACAACATCTTATTACAATTATTCTGCAGGACCCAAAGAGCAGAGCATATGGATTATGCTTCTGCCATTCCAGAGCCCGCTATGATAGAAATTACAATTTGGAATGATGAAGATCGTCAAGCAGATGATTATTGACATGCACTGGAAGCTGCTCTCCTCTGTAGTATTAAATCATCTGTGGGGCACCGTGCCAAAAAAACTCTTCATTTCCTTTTAGTGACTTCTCACTGCCCTGACTTGAAGTTTAATAGAGAAGGAAGGACATGATGTCGTTTTAATGACAGGAAACGCATGGCTTCCAAATGAATAAATTCCATCACTAGCTGCCACAATGTGTGCTAATTATTTCCTTTGATATATGAAACACTATAAAAGTCTGAGGATGGATATGCATGGGTTACAGTGATAGACTGAGGACTGCCATTTACAAGCCGATCATACAAATTTGAAAATTTAACATGAAAAATGAAATCTCATTTGTATAAAAAAATCCAGTAGTGCCCTCAACAACATGTCACCACATGATTAAACTGAATCCAAAGAAGAGGAATCGGAAGTTCAAATGCAGTGAAATATATGAATGACACAATGCAGTACATAGATTTAAAAGCAAGAGGTTAAGAAAAAATAAATATATTACTCTAAATTAGTTGAGTAAGTGAATCAGTAATAGAAAAACAAAAGAACATTTTTTTACAGCATTTATTGAGGGAATAATTTTTCCTCTAGCCTATATTCACACAAAATATCAAGCAAAATTAAAGCTTGTTTGGCTTTACTTCTCCTATGGATCACAGGAGTGCAGTTCGTTTTGCACTCCTGTGACCCATTTTCAGCAGAGAGCGGGCTGAAGTACAATTTCTGCTGACGTCACAGAATTAAGTCCAGGCACCACGTTATCGTGACAATAAAGTCTGGATCCGCCAGGTGCCTGGACTGACACCCGGCTTAGCCTCTAAGTGAGCCGCTTAGAGCCTAAGCCAGCCGCCCTGTCCCCTCGACAGCCCAGCACTCCAGTGAACGAGAAGAGAGCAGAGCAGAGACCTGTGACTGACAGTCTACATCTCTCTGCTCAGGGAGCTCTGAAAACCAAGCGATCGCCATAGGTGACGGGAGACAGATGCAGCATCGGACCAATGCTGCATCCACCGAGGTAAGTATGATTCCAAAAAAAAAAACCTTTACTTCTTTTTCCAGAGAAAGAAATACTGTAGTTAACATTTCCCTAAACTGAGTACTTATTTGAAGTGTAGATACAGCAGGTCAGGGCAAAATGACACATTTAAAGCTCAGTTTAACATCAGAATAAGGTTCTTCATTTCAGCCATGTTACAGTAATTTTCAAATCTCATCGGTAATTGAAAATTACTGTCACTTCTTTTTAAAGTTGTATTTTTGTCCTGGGTTGTTGGGTCATGAATTTTGTTGCTAGTATTTCATCCTCTGGTTGTTATTCCTCCTCGAATGTATGCGTTTAGTATACTGACCATGCCAAATACGTTCCCTATTGCTCTATGATAAAAGTACTAACTTTTTTTACACTGAGCAATCCACAAATTATATTTAATAAATTATTAAAGAATGCTGACACCTGTATTTCAAGTGGCATTGAACATTGCAAAGAGTGCAAACATTCATAAGGACTGGGAAGATGCAATATTGGACATTTTGTTTTCGTTTTTTCGTTTTAATATGCTTTAATAAATTATTTCCAAAATTACACATCAAAATAAATGCTATTTTCTTACCAACAAAATATTTTTTTACTAGTCCAGGCGCCCATTTGTGTGCAGGGGAATACAATGAAAGTACTTCTGCCTTGATTGGAAAAAAAAGGTTAATGGATTAATAGAAGAAAAAACTTCTAAATCTCCTAAATTAGGTGGCCTGTTTCGTAGATGATTGAATAAAGGAGATAAATATAGACGTGTATACTTCCTAAAATCCACTATGATCCAATTCACTGGCTGTGAATCTTCCTACTCATTCCAGGGTTTTCTTACTAGTGTATTTTTTGTTTCTTTCTTTTTTAATGGCTTTACATTTTTTTTAACAGTTGCACCTCTCTCCTAAACAGTTGCACCCTATAACACCAGGTAAATAGACTGGTATCCTTATAGCAAAATGACAGCCCAAAAGAGGTTTAGGAATCAAGAAGTTTATCTAAATGGTACCTGCCCATTGGAGGAAAGTAACTTGTTACTCCTGCCCCTGGTGAACTTGTAAAGTTGTATATTGGATCCCTAACCTGTTCATCAAGAAAGGATGTTTCTTTTATTTGAAGTATAAAAAAATGTATGAAAAAAGATTACCCTTTCCCTTGTTTACCAATATTTAACATGTGAGTGTGTGTTAAGTGTTTATGTACTAGATGCTGTCATAGTCCACTACCATAGGCATGAGCACAGAGTATGCAGGGTGTGCCCAGGCGGGGGGATGGAAAAGATCTCGCTCTTATCGGCTATGCCATAAGAGAAGTGCTTACGCACTTCTCTTTCACTGTGCCGGCAGGGAGATCAATGTGCCATATATATGTAGACACACACACACGCATGACCCTAATGCAATAGGCTGTGCACACCTATGTTCACTACTAGGTGCAAAAGACATTTTGCCTAGATGGCAATTTGTTCAGTCTGCTCCTGTAGTTCCATCTAATCAATTTCCTCTAGCTTTTTTATATATATTTGTATACTGTATAAAAAAAGCCTTAGAACAGTGGTAAGAGATTTAGATTTTTAAATGGAAAAAAACAAACAAAAAAAACAGAGCCATGGTATGTTTAATATTTTACAACAATTGATGCAAAAAAAATAATTTAACTGTCACTTTAACCAGTTCCCACCCAGGTCAATCCTGACATTTCTCTCATACTTGTAAAAATCTGTATTTTTTTGCTACAAAATTACTCAGAACCCCCAAACTTTATATATGTTTTTAGCAAAGAACCTAGAGAATGAAATAGCAATCATTTAAATTTCACAGTGTCTTGAAAAGGTATTTATAGCCCTTTAAATTTCCACAATTTGTCATGTTACAACCAAAAACGTAAATGTATTTCATTGGGATTTTATGTGATAGACCAACACAAAGTGGCACATTATTGTGAAGTGGAAGGAAAATGATGAATGTTTTTAAATTTTGCTTACAAATAAATTTCTAAAAAGTGTGGTGTGCATTTTTATTCAGCCCCCCTGAGTCAATACTTTGTAGAACCACCTTTCGCTGCAATTACAGCTGTAAGTCTTTTTGAATATGTCTCTACCAGCTTAGCACATCTAGAGAGAGAAATTTTTGCCCATTCTTCTTTGCAAAATAGATCAAGCTCTGTCAGATTGGATGGAGAGCGTCTGTGAACAGCAATTTTCAAGTCTTGCCATAGATTCTCAATTGGATTTAGGTCTGGATTTTGACTGGGCCATTCTAAAGCCTCGTACACACGATCGGATATCCTATGGATTCTGATCCGATGGTTTTGTCCATCGGAAATCCGATGAAGCTGACTTCCATCAGTCTTACCTACACACCATCAGTCAAAAAACCGACCGTTCCAAAAGCGGTGACGTAAAACACTCCGATGAGCCGAGAAAAATGAAGTTCAATGCTTCTGAGCATGCGTCGACTTGATTCTGAGCATGCGTGGGTTTTTTATCCGATGGACTTACCCATAGACGATCAGAATTTGCTATCGGTTTTTGATCCATCGGAAAAATTAAAAACATGTTCTATTTTTTAAAACCGATGGAAAAAAGACCGATGGATCCCATACACGAACGGTTTGTCCGATGAAAAAAGTCCATCGGACTGTTTTCATCGGTAAAACCGATCGTGTGTACAGGGCTTAAGACATAAATATGCTTTGATCTAAACTAGGGATGAGCTTTATGTTCGAGTCGAACATGAGTTTGACTCGAACATTGGCTGTTCGCTAGGGATGAGCTTAGTGTTCAAGTAGAACTCATGTTTGACTTGAACATCGGCTGTTCAATCGTTCGACGAAGATCCAACATTATGGGCCGTTCGCACCAAATTCGAGTGGCGCGTCACGGCCCATAATTCACTGCGGCATCGCAGTGCATTGCTGGCTGATGATTGGCCAAGCATGCACTATGACCCGCATGCTTTGGCCAATCACAGCGCGGTAACAACGGAGAGCCGTAATTGGCCAAAGCCAGGGTGGCTTTGGCCAATCATGGCTCAGAGGAGTAGGTACATGCCCCATACTATATAAGGCCGCCTGGAAGCCGGCCTTGTGTAGTGTGTTAGTGTTTGAAAGAGAAAGAAACAGTGTCATTTATATTGAGTTAGATAGAGCAGGCAGGCGAGTCAGTTAGCTGCTGTTACAGTGTGTAGAGGATATACAGTCAGGTCCATAAATATTGGGACATCAACACAATTCGAATCTTTTTGGCTCTATACACCACCACAATAGATTCAAAATGAAACAAACAAGATGTGCTTTAACTGCAGACTTTCAGCTTTAATTTGAGGGTATTTACATTGAAATCAGGTGAACGGTGTAGGAATTACAACAGTTTGTATATGTGCCTCCCACTTTTTAAGGAACCAAAAGTAATGGCACAATTGGCTGCTCAGCTGTTCCATGGCCAGGTGTGTGTTTTTCCCTCATTATCCCATTTACAAGGAGCAGATAAAAGGTCCAGAGTTCATTTCAAGTGTGCTATTTGCATTTGGAATCTGTTGCTGTCAACTCTCAATATGAGATCCAAAGAGCTGTCACTATCAGTGAAGCAAGCCATCATTAGGTTGAAAAAACAAAACAACCCCATCAGAGATAGCAAAAACATTCGTTGTGGCCAAATCAACTGTTTGGAACATCCTTAAAAAGAAAGAATGCACCGGTGAGCTCAGCAACACCAAAAGACCCGGAAGACCACGGAAAACAACTGTGGTGGATGACCGAAGAATTCTTTCCCTGGTGAAGAAAACCCCCTTTACAACAGTTGGCCAGATCAAGAACACTCTCCACGAGGTAGGTGTATGTGTGTCAAAGTCAACAATCAAGAGAAGATTTCACCAGAGTGAATACAGAGGGTTCACCACAAGATGTAAACCATTGGTGAGCCTCAAAAACAGCAAGGCCAAATTAGAGTTTGCCAAACAACATCTAAAAAAGCCTTCACAGTTCTGGAACAACATCTTATGGACAGATGAGACCAAGATCAACTTGTACCAGAGTGATGGGAAGAGAAGAGTATGGAGAAGGAAAGGAACTGCTCATGATCCAAAGCATACCACCTCTTTAGTGAAGCATGGTGGTGGTAGTGTCATGGCGTGGGCATGTATGGCTGCCAATGGAACTGGTTCTCTTGTATTTATTGATGATGTGACTGCTGAGAAAAGCAGCAGGATGAATTCTGAAGTGTTTCGGGCAATATTATCTGCTCATATTCAGCCAAATGCTTCAGAATTCATTGGACGTCGCTTCACAGTGCAGCTGGACAATGACCCGAAGTGTTGTAAAATGTGCAATATTATATATATTAATCTATAATCTATGACTATTGCATCTATGTATTAATTGTATAGTCCCTTGTCTGCTAGTCTAACCTATCAGAGAATGCTAGGCCTGATGATACAATGTTATTATGAAGACAGACACAGTTGCTTAGTAAAACAAGTCATATTTACTTCCTTTAAAACTAGGAAACATATCTTGACAACAGATATCAGATACAGTCTATAACAACTCTAATAATATACTTAACATATTTCCCAAGATACTCTTCATCGGCTGGTTTCAGATATCAGATAGATTGGAGGCCCCTGTGAGCCTCATGGAGTTAGGCCCAAGCCATCAGGCTGCTATCAGGCTTCCAGAGATCCATGTGGTTTCAGCAAGGTCTTTAGGTCAGAAGGTGCTGAGCTCTGTGTTACAAAGCCTTTTTACAAAACAGAAACCATTCAGACTTCCCCCATTGCCAACCTCTTTGCCTTCTGGACCAACTATTGTTCACAGGGCAGTCTCTCTTCAGCTTTCTTGTAGATTTTATTGTTTTATACACCCATAAGCCAGATCACCTGCTATGTAGACTTTTCCTGGGGCCAAATTCCTCTGTAGCTTCACTGCACGTGTCAGCATGGCTAACCTTGATTGTAAGAACAGATATGTGGAAATGTTCGGACTATACCAAAGTGTTCTCCAACATATGCCGCTTTGCGCCTGAAGGGTGCATATCACCCTACTTCAGACATGGCGCCCATTGAACAGTCCATATGGTCCGAACAGTCCTTAACTGTCCTAATGTGTTGCGTTCTTCAACATGCGCCTCAGAAACAGCTCCTATGGCACCGCCTATAACTGTCTTTCACCATGTGCTTCAGAACCAGTACCTCTGGAACAGTCTTTAACTGCCTTTCAACATGTGCTTCAGAAACAGCTCTTATGGAATATTCCACAATGGTTTTACCGAGCTGCGCCTCTCAACATAGGCTTCAGAACCAGCTCCTATGGAACAGTACATAATGGTTTTACCGTGTTGTGCTTCTTAACATAGGCTTTAGAATTAGCTCCTATAGAACAGTCCATAACAGTCCTAACGAACTGTGCTTCTCAACACATGCCGCTTTGCTACTGGGTGACACACCAACATCATTCTTCCGTGATAGCTTCCATATCGCCATTCTGTATCTTCTTCTTGACATCTTCATGAAGGGGTATAGTACCGGCAAGGGGTATCCATTCACTCACCATTCACCAGCACACACTCAGAGCAACAACTCCACCACCTTTCAGATGCAGAGTCTTGAGGAGGGCCTTTCTTGCACATATTACTAACCTAATATATATACCTTCATCGCACTATACCATTACATAAATCAACCCATTGTCATAATATATGCATATATATGATCCATCCAATTACGCCTCCCGCTCCCAACCTCCTATAACTCTTTATTGTAGATACGGGTCGGGATTGGGCAGGCTTGCTCACAGTGGTCTTTCCTACCGCAACTTGGCCTGTCTGCGGTACCTCAGGGATCTAAATTGGCAACAAAGTCTCTAATTTGTACGAAGAGACCCTACCGTCAATTTGTCCCTCAACTTGCATAGATAAGCGGGAGAGCTTCCTATATAAGTTTTGAGTCTAACAACACATATAATTCTCAAACAATAACAAAACCCACAAAATTTCATACCTGTGTCTGGATTTCAGTGACCATGCCCAGGGCATCTCATGCACCCCTACCTACTGTTAGGTTCAATAAATACCCTAGTTCCATGACTAACGCTACATCGGTATCCTCTAGGACAGTGATGGCAAACCTTGGCACCCCAGATGTTTTGGAACTACATTTCCCATGATGCTCATCTACAATGCAGAGTCCATGAGCATCATGGGAAATGTAGTTCCAAAACATCTGGGGTGCCAAGGTTCGCCATCACTGCTCTAGGACAAAGAAACAAACTCGTCTATGTCCTAAATAATACCCAGGTGCTTCCTTCCCAGCAATGATCTCTCCATCCAGAACACAGAGTACCGTGTATTGACCTGGTATGCAAAGGACATCGTGGTTATGCTTCCGACAGAAGGAAATATCCACCTGCCCCCAGCTTCCGTATTCTCTGATCACATGTGGGTCACTTAGCCACAAATGCAACAAGATAGGATCCCCAGTCAGTAAGCCCATTGATGCTACAAAATATACAGACCGAGTCTGCACTTCTGAAAATGGGATCATACAGCACAAAACCTTTCACAATCCAAACCAGTACAGCCCATCCAGGCATTTGACCACCACTTTGGATTAGTGTAGGCGCCGTGTTTTGGCAAAGTCTTACTGAGCGGTGATGCTAACTCATCAGGCCACTGCCCCTCATGTAGAGATACTGTCGATCAGCTTGATGCCCCTGTGTGCATGCCAGAGCCAATGACATTATCTGTCCCATACCATCTCACACTCTCTACCAACTCTCACCATGGTTGACAAAATCTTGAGCCACTTTACACTGGATATTTATGTGATTCCGTTGAATGTTATCAAAAGGGGGGAGCACCAATCTCTCTGAGTAACAAAGCCCCGCCTGCTGTCTGAAGCTATGGATGAGAGTTTGTTCCCTAGGAAATCGATGTCCACTCCACTAACACCCATGCCAGCTCCTATTCCCCCAATATAGTGCTTAATACATCCCTCCTCTTTCGGGTTACTCCTCAGAAATAAGCGTTCCGCATATCTCTGGGAGCAAGCCACTGATATACTGACCGCACTTGATTCAGAGTATATTCAGCACATATAGGGTAATAGGTTTTTATCAACCACTATGAGATGCTGAAGCGCCATGTGGTGAAGGAATACTGTACCCTGGTAGCCAGTGTTTATTCCCTTTGTTCAACGGAGCATGCTCCTGTGTGTAGTCACTGGCATTACCTGTGCAGGGTTTCAAACCTCTCAGGTGAGACATCAATTAGGTGTATCTCCTACATGTCCGGTTCTGGTGTCCCACATGTCAACTAACCGAGAGCTTCTCTATAGGACTGCTAAGATTGAGACACCACCCCTACGAGGAAGTTTTCACCCCATTGATGTGTCACCTGGTACCAGACACCTTTATGCATAAGTGTCAACCTCCTAGGTACCTGCACCATATTAATTCAGTTACGTCAATACATGTCACACATTAAAAACATTTCCTTCTTTCAATTCCTCCTCCCATAATAAAAAAAGAAAAAACATATATTACATCTCTTGTTCTGAAGGATTGGATAGGTTATATTCCTTCCCCAACCTCCAACCCATTGCATTTGTATTCATAGTCCGTTTGCATTCACAAATGACAGGAGAGACTTTGGCAAAATGTTTCACAAGTCTCGTTGCTGGGCAAAGTCCTTCAGATTCAGTATCAGCGCAAAAATTGTCCATAAGAAAAAGAAACCTTATATTTCAAGTATTAGTCTGAATCTTTTCTCTCCTGAACGTTTATAAGAACAAATTTTCGGTGTGGTATGGCACAGATGAACTGCCAACCAGATGAACATCTTTCATCTCTGTTCCAGAATCTGCTCCAATCTCGCTCCACCAAGATTCTGGAAGTTAAGAACAAGAGCAGAATCAAATTCTTATCCATAATATCTACTAACACAGGAATTTAGTATTCCTGACTTCTGAACAAATTACCAAAACAACCATGATTCCTTTAGGATGAACCCACTCTAAAATGGATCCCCATCGTACGAGCAAAAATCTAAAATAATTTTTTTTTAAATAAAAGATGAACGTGAACGTTGCTTCTCAAAATTCAAAATTTTAAGCATTCAAAAAGATAATGCATTATCTGTACTTTCAGATCTATGCACTACTCCGCCTTTCAGGTGGATAAATCCTAAACCTTTGGAACTTTTTCCACCTGAATGAAAAGAAAAACAAACGAAAAAAAAAAAAAACTTCCGTAGCTAAAATGGCTTCCTACCAGCTCTTGTCCTAGACAAAATGTAGTCAGCTGCTAATTGAGGACATAGTCAATGACCACCTAGGCAGTTGCTAATGACCCCCTTTTCAGGTGGATTAAACCTAACAATTTTTCCACCTGAATGAAACCCAAAATTAAATAGATGAAACAATAGTAAAAAAAAACAATGAAAATAATTTAAAAAAAAATGGAAAAGAAAAAAAACTAATAAAAAAAAATCCAAAATTTTAAAAAATTGAAAATAAAAAAAAGAATTCCTAAAAAAAAATTATAAAGACAAAATTAATGAGAAAAAAATTAAAACTTAAAAAAATATGTAAAAAAACAAAAAAAATATATATATTTTTTTAAAGCAATGAAAATTTAAATTTTTTTAATCTGGCCATCAACACACAACAACATGGCAAGACAACCATCATAAAACAATGACAAACACTCAACTTTAATTAAAGACATCCATGGACTTTTCTCATGAGAAGAGTAAGTGCTCATTTCGATCTGGAAGAGAATTAGTTAATGGGAAAAAAAAAACAACATCTGTACTTCATCACATTTGTAACTTCATTTGTAACTCTTGACTCCATTAATGTCTGACTACTGTTGAATTTTTTTCATTGTTTGCAAACAATTACTAATTATTGAGCTCATGGTACCATGTGATTGATTATGCATTTACAATAACCTAACCCCTGCTCTGCAAAATTTGCCCACCGTTGTTTTCACTTTGAAGGATCTGCAAAAAAAACACAAACATTAGTATCCAAACCAGTTTAACTTCTTCCCTGGTCTCTAGAAAAAAAAAAGGAACACAAAGACGGTTATTACACACAATTATTATAACAATTGACTTTTTAAGTCCCCCAAGCATTTTCCCATTAATTGTAATGTTAGGGGAACATTTGCCATATTTTCCTATACTAAGCAGGCAGTATTGGAACACTTTGCCATATGAGTCAGGAAAAATGGCAGTGCCATTTGCATCCAACTATATACAAGCCAGAGTGGTAGATTAGCCCAGGGGGCAAACCTTGGAATGTTCATCCAGTCTTGTTGCTGGCTGTATTAAGGGTGTGGGCCGTCAATTATTATCTCTTCTTGAGAACTGTGTGATCTGTCCCGGCTGCTATCTTTCATATCAGGCCTTTGTGCTATGTTGTTCCTATCCTGGGTGGGGGTTTTCATTGCAGATACCTGTATTTCTGGGGTTTCCTGCTCCATGCTAGCAATGTTAAAGGCTTTACATCTCTGTGCCTGTCTATTCCATTTAGAACGTCTGAACTCTCTCTGCCTTCCTGTACCTCTGCTTATTACGGATACATCTGCCTTTGACCCGTATTCCCTATAACTGGACTCTTGGCAGAAGTCTTGCAGTATATTGACAACATTTTGGTAGGCTCTAGCATTCCTCAGAGCCATTCTAGTGGGATAGCTTACATAACACTTATTGGCCATTGAGTATATGAAACTTGCATCATCCTCCAATAAGTCAGGACAGTTGAACACTTTTGTATACAATGCAAGATACTCACTGCAGAACAATATTGGGTCATCTCCTCTCCTAAATTTCATTTGTTGTAAATCACTCATACCATTATCACGACTGTCCACAATACACTGCAATTCTTTCCTCCGCACCTCTGCATCTGCTAAGTTATCATTAACCCGTGCAGATAACTGGCCTACCAAATGTCCTGGTAGCCATGCTTTTAGAAGAGAGCATGCATCCTCATTACTCAAATGGAATTTAAGCACTAGAGCCTCAAATTTATTGGACAGACTCACTGGTGATTCCAGGGTGTTAAATTCACCCAGAATCTGGCACAAAGTAAGTCTCTCTTGGATTGTAATCAAACTGTTATTCTGATTTGCAGCTATAGGTGCAATATTTGACTGTGTTTCATCATGGCCCTTAGGGATGAGCTTCGAGTTCGAGTCGAACTCATGTTCGACTCGAACATTGCCTGTTCGCCCGTTCGCCGAACAGCAAACAAATTGGGGTGTTCGCGGCAAATTCGAAAAGTCTATGGGAGAAATCTAAAGTGCTAATTATAAAGGCTTATATGCAAGTTATTGTCCTAAAAAGTGTTTGGGGACCCGGGTCCTGCCCCAGGGGACATGTATCAATGCAAATTTAAATTTACACAGTGAAGGAAGTTCCCCGCTCAGGCCAATGATGTAGGCGGGTCCGACATACCGAGGGGGCAGACCTGATGGGAAACTTCTCTCACTGTGGTAATACATGTATAGACCCGCCCCTTGTCATGTTCCGCATCTGGTCCGCTGAGCGGACCTGATGGGGAACTTTAGAAGGGGCGGGTCTATACATTTAAAACACTGAGGAGGAAGTTCCCCATCAGGTCCGCTGAGGCAAAACCAATGACGGACAGCGCTGGACATCGGATCGCCGCGGGACACTGGATTTCACCGCTGGAATGTTTTTTTTATTATTATTTTTTTTTTTTAATAAAGGACTTTTTCAAGGTGTTTGTGTGTTTTTTGACATTTTTTTACGCTTTCTTCGTGAAATGGTAGGGGTACAACGTACCCCTTACCAATTCACATAGGGGGGGCCGGGATCTTGGGGTCCCCTTTGTTAAAGGGGTCTTCCAGATTCCGATAAGCCCCCTGCCCGCAGACCCCCACAACCACCGGGCAAGGGTTGTAGGGATGAGGCCCTTGTCCCCATCAACATGGGGACATCCTCCCCATGTTGAGGGCATGTGGCCTGGTACGGTTCAGGAGGGAGGGGGGCCGCTCTCGTCCCCCCTCTTCCCCTGCGGCCGGCCAGGTTGCGTGCTCGGATAAGGGTCTGGTATGGATTTTTGGGGGGACTCCACGCCATTTTTTAAAAAATTTGGGGTGGAGTTCCCCTTAAAATCCATGCCAGATCTGAAGGGCCTGGTATGGATATTTAGGGGGAACCCCACGCCATTTTTTTTTAAATTTGCGGCGGGGTTCCCCTTAATATCCATTCCAGACCTGAAGGGCCTGGTAATTGAATTCTGGGGGACCCCCACGCTTTTTTTTTATTTTTTATCAATGACTTTTGTATGTATTGATAAAAGCCGACAATTCATTATAGCCGCGAGTGAGTTTTAAATGACTTTTTTTCCTTCAAAAATGACACTTTGTGCAGGGACAGTTCTAAGCACGGGAAACATGCGCCACTTTACATGCATATCATACACACCCCCCAGGTACGAAATTTAAAGGAATATTTCACTTTTATTTTTTCATTTTAAGCATTATTAAAATCACTGCTCCCGAAAAAACGGCCGTTTTTAAAACTTCTTTTTGCATTGATACATGTCCCCTGGGGCAGGACCCAGGTCCCCAAACACTTTTTAGGACAATAACTTGCATATAAGCCTTTATAATTAGCACTTTAGATTTCGAACGTTCGAGTCCATTGTATTTAATAGGGTTCTAAAGTTCACACAAACATTTTGTCTGTTCGCAGGTTCTGGTGCGAACCGAACAGGGGGGTGTTCGGCTCATCCCTGATGGCCCTTTTCCTTATTGACTGTGCAGATATGGGCCAATTGACATGTTCCTTAGTGCTCATTGAGCGATACCATACATTGCTCTTTAGTAAGAAGCTGGGAGTCTGTATTTGCTAATTTTCTTTCTAAAGATATAACCAACTCTTCCATCTCTGACATTTTTATTCGCAATGATTCTAAAAGTTTGCTCTTCATTTCACAGTGCATGCTGCGCCTCTGAAGCTGCTCTTGTAGCTCACTGTTCCTATCTGACAAACTCACTATTTTTGCCTGCAATTCATCCATCTCACTACTGGAGGCTGTTGCAATCTTAAGAAGGTTTTCACTGACTTTTTCTATGTCCTCCCGGAGACGTCTCCTCTCTGATTCCCACTTCTCTCCCATTTGCTCAGATATAAATTTAATTCTGAGCAACACTGCAATTTCATTTGCTAATCTTTCTTTCTTCACTTTTTTGTTTTAACTGTTTACCCAATAATCTGGCATTATGTTGCTGACTCTGAGACAATAGTACATTACACTGGTTTTTAAGAGGTTCATCTGTACATGAATGATAACTGGCAGAGGCATACTTTTTAACATACGTATACACAAGTTCCATTTCACAACTATACAATCCACATAATACACAATTCTATTAGCACTAACGTTCCAACACTGCACTAAGTAATGAGTCAAACTCAATTATCTTTAGCTCTTACAACTCACAAATAAAAAAAACAATCGCTCTTCTAGCATTCAATATTCTTCATTCATTACCAAACCTGTTTGAACAGCTGCTTAGACAATGCACACAAACAAACAGCCACAGATCTACAGACAAAGCTGTTTAAGGTAGCCTTTACCTCAGCTGTTTACAATACACACACAGGAGTCAACCCAAAAAAAAAAAAAAACTTGTACCATGCTATTTAAAACTAGCTTGTAACTTGTAGTTCTACAGAGCACATTCTTCATTAGTGCTCTCCTTTTAAATTGCAGGCCACATTGAACTTCTCTAGGAACAGCAAGTGGGTAAAAATTAAAGATGATGCCTTATTAGGATGAAATGCATCGGGAGGGGTTCTGCTGATGCCACTGCGTCATTTATGATCTTACATGCTTTTACTTGTCTCTTCAAATGTGAGTGACCATTTTATATTATTTTAAATAAATGTTCACCGTCTTATATTGAATTACACTATGTGGCCCCTTTATTTTCCTTACAACATCATATACATCTTGGGATGAGGTTTTGTTTGAAGTACTGCTGATGATCTCCATGGTGGATTTTCACTCCTTGTTGTAATTTCCCAGTTCCCATTGGAAGCTGTGCCTGCTGCATCTCCCTTTCGGTGTGTTACACCACCAAGCTTGTCTGACCCACTGGGCATACGCTCCGTTGGGTCCATCCCATCTGGTAAGCCTTAGACTTATAAGGTTGTGGATAGTCTGCAGACAACATATATTTTTACCCGATTCATTTTGGAATACTTGGATTTATATGTATCACTGTACCAGACTCTTTCTTTAACGTGCACCAATATCACTATTGTGTCCACCCACTCCACAGATGGTGTATTTGGACTTTATTTGTTGTTTTGCTTTCAACCAATACATTTTTTTGTTAAATTTTTGATATCACATGCCGATCATTGTGTACCGGCCTTCAAGCATATTGGTTGCATATACAAGTATGCTAGTTTCCATTCAGTAATTGTTACCACTGTAAAATGCATTGCATTGCAAATATTTGCTTTTTCACTGAGGTTTTTATGTATATATATTTCACGATGATATTTTCAATTTGAGCGCCGCACTTTCCCCAATATCCACTTAGTTTAACATACAGTATATCTGTTGTGCAGGCAGCCACCTTTTGCTCTATTGGCCACACGGTTTTACCTTGTAGTTTTTTCCATTGGTAAAAATTAAAAGCTTAAAAAAATAAAAAATAAATAAAAATAAAACATAAAAATATTTTCTCCCACTTTTTCCCAAAGATGTGTGGTTTATCCTGTAAATTTATAACCAAGGGTGATCAGCCCTCTACCCGCCAGGCCACTTACCCAGCTACACAGGCCTATAACAATTTGCATTAGCAATACAATAAACGTTACATATAAATATACCGTAGTCACAAATTTCAACAGATTTTGCGCAAATCTTTATCCATGGTAAAGACGGCCTTCAGTCCTAAGTTATTTTATTCTTTCTAGCTTAAAAGCAAACTCAAAACAAAAAATACATTAGGGTTTGCAGGTTCTATGCTGAAATACATTCAACATGCCTTCTTCTAGGGTGCCAAATGTTAGAAATGTGCAATATTATAGAAATTAATCTATAATCTATAACTATTGCATCTATGTATTAATTGTATAGTCCCTTGTTTGCTAGTCTAACCTATCAGAGAATGCTAGGCCTGATGATACAATGTAATTATGAAGACAGACACAGTCTTAGTAAAACAAGTCATATTTACTTCCTTTAAAATTAGGAAACATATCTTAACAACAGATATCAGATACAGTCTATAACAACTCTAATAATATACTTAACACATTTCCCAAGATACTCTTCATCGGCTGGTTTCAGATATCAGATAGATTGAAGGCCCCTGTGAGCCTCATGGAGTTAGGCCCAAGCCATCAGGCTGCTATCAGGCTTCCAGAGATCCATGTGGTTTCAGCAAGGTCTTTAGGTCAAAAGGGGCTGAGCTCTGTGTTACGAAGCCTTTTTACAAAACAGACACCATTCAGACTTTCCCCATTGCCAACCTCTTTGCCTTCTTGACCAACCATTGTTCACAGGGCAGTCTCTCTTCAGCTTGCTTGTAGATTTTATTGTTCTATACACCCATAAGCCAGATCCCTGCTATGTAGACTTTGCCTGAGGCCAAATTCCTCTGTAGCTTCACTGCACGTGTCAGCATGGCTAACCTTGATTGTAAGGACAGATATGTGGAAATGTTCGAACTATACCAAAGTGTTCTCCAACAGGAAGCATACTGCGAAAGCAACCAAAGAGTTTTTTAAGGGAAAGAAGTGGAATGTTATGCAATGGCCAAGTCAATCACCTGACCTGAATCCGATTGAGCATGCATTTCACTTGCTGAAGACAAAACTGAAGGGAAAATGCCCCAAGAACAAGCAGGAACTGAAGACAGTTGCATTAGAGGCCTGGCAGAGCATCACCAGGGATGAAACCCAGCGTCTGGTGATGTCTATGCGTTCCACACTTCAGGCTGTTATTGACTGCAAAGGATTTGCAACCAAGTATTAAAAAGTGAAAGTTTGATTTATGATTGTTAATCTGTCCCATCGCTTTTGGTCTCTTAAAAAGTGGGAGGCACATATACAAACTGTTGTAATTCCTACAACGTTCATCTGATTTGGATGTTAATACCCTCAAATTAAATCTGAAAGTCTGCAGTTAAAGCACATCTTGTTCGTTACATTTCAAATCCATTGTGGTGGTGTATAGAGCCAAAAATATTAGAATTGTGTCGATGTCCCAATATTTATGGACCTGACTGTATATGCATCCTATGTGTTGTATATATATTTATACACTGTATTTAGTTCAGCTAGATCCGTTACTGCTATTCTCTATACTGTGACAGGCAGGCAGGTGATTGTGCTAGCTGCAGCAGAGTTTCACTTAAGCCCTGTACACACGATCGATTTTACCGATGGACTTTTTTCATCGGACAAACCGATCGTGTATGGGCCCCATCGGCCTTTTTTCCATCGGTGTTAAAAAATAGAACATGTTTTAAATTTAAATAAAAAACCCACGCATGCTCAGAATCAAGTCGACGCATGCTCAGAAGCATAGAACTTCATTTTTCTTGGCTCGTCTGGGTGTTTTACGTCACGGCGTTTGGGACGATCGTTTTTTTGACTGATGGTGTGTAGGCAAGACTGATGGAAGTCAGCTTCATCGGATTTCCGATGGAAAAATCCATCGGTTTAAAATCCATAGGAAATCCGATCGTGTGTACAGGGCTTTAGTGTACTGTGTGCTTTGCATAGCGTTCACCTAAAGCTTACCTGAATACAGTTAGTGGTGTTCTCATAATAAAACCACAGGCAGAGTGCTGCATTAATTTCATGTAGTGTACTGCAGTACTTCTGTCCTTTGCAGAGCGTTCCCTTAAAGGAACCTGAATAAAATTTGTGGTGTTCTCGTATTAAAACCACAGGCAGAGAGCTGCTAGTATTTTCAGTTAGTGTACTGTGTCCTCTGCACAGTGTTCAATTAAACCTAACTGAAGACCTTTGCTGCTTTTCTCATACTAATACCACAGCAGGCAGTGGAGTCTGATAGCTGCATTTTATATATATATATATATATATATATATATATATACAGATATATATAATATACATCCCACCTTTTGTGCAGCTACATCTCACTGCAGGCCATTAGTATGTCTGGAAGGCAAACAAAGAGAGGCAGACAGTCACGAGGCAATAAAGGAGGGCAAGCAGGCTCTGTGTCTAGAGGCAACAGTGCTGGTCGTGGACACGGTGCATCCTCATCAGCACGTGGCCGTGGGACATGCTTGTCCTTCTTCTCGGCAGCTGGCTATGTTGAGCCGAAACATGCCCATGATTTGGTAGAGTGGATGACCAAGCCGTCCTCATCCTCCTCATCCTCTCTCACCCAGGCTCAGGGTACTCTGTCTGGCAAAGCAGCTGCCAAAGTGGCCTCTTCCCTTGGCTCAATGGCATCAGTCACTCCTTCCCTAGCCCCACCATGTCCTCCTGAGGAGTCCCCCGAACTGTTTGACCACAGTGTTGGGTACATGCTCCAGGAGGATGCCCAGCGTTTTGAAGGGTCCGATGATGGAACCCAGCTAGGGGAAGGCAGTAACGTGAGCCCAGAGAGAGGGGGTAGTAACGTGAGCCCAAAGAGAGGGGGTGCCCAACAAGGACAGCTATCTTGCAGTCATGTTCCCCCAGCTGCAGCATACTGCCAGATTTGCACCAGTGATGAGGAGGGAGGGAATGATGAGGTCACTGACTCCACATGGGTGCCTGAGAGGAGGAGGAGGCACATCTCCAACTAGGCAGGATGCCCTCCAGGGGTCAGCTTAAGGGCAGCACACCGACTGCATCACACCGCAGAGCTCTGCATGTGCAGGGCGCTGCTGTCAATGCGCGTTATTCCAAAAGTTCTTTGGTGTGGGCCTTTTTTCAGACGTGTGCAGCAGATCGCACCATTGCCATTTGCAACATATGTCTGAAGCGTATCTCACGTGGCCAAAACATCACCTGCTTGGGCACCACGTGCTTGACCTGACATATGTCGACCTGCCATGCAATCCGTTGGCAGGCGTACCTAAAAGACCCACACCAAAGAACAAAGCGGACCTCTCCTTGCTCCTCATCAGCTGGGATCTCCAACCCCACTATACCTTCAGTCCTCTCTGAAACCTGCATTGAGAGGAATGAAAGTGTAGAATTAGGTGTGTCACAGTCACAGCCAAGTACTTGCGGGCAATCTTCTTTCGGTTCCCCCGACGTACCAGGCAAATTTCCCTGCCCCAGCTGCTGCACCGCTGAAAGAAGTTCACTCCCAGCCATCCACATGCCCAGCGGTTGAATGCTAGCTTGGATAAATTGCTAGCACTTAAACTGCTGCCTTTTTTTAGTTGGTAGACTCTGCCCCCTTCCGTGAGTTTGTTGAATGTGCGGTTCCTCAGTGGCAGGTTCCCAAATGCCACTTTTTCTCACGGAAGGCGATTCCAGCTCTCTACCGGCTTGTGGAAGACAATGTCTTGGCCTCGCTGGACAGGGCGGTCAGCGGTAAGGTGCATATTACCGCTGACTCATGGTCTAGCAGGCATGGACAGGGAACTTACCTATCTTTCACGGCGCATTGGGTGACTCTGCTGGCAGCTGGGAAGGATGCAGGACAAGGTGCAGTAGTGTTGGAGGTTGTTCCGCCACCATGCCTCCTAAATGTTACTATTGGTGATTCTAACACACCTCTCTCCTCCACCCCCTCCTCTTCTTCTTCCTCCATGGCCTCTATCTGTGCTTTGTCCTCTGAACCAGCGGTGCTCCGTAGGCGTTCAATGGGCTACGCAAGTACGCAGGCAAAAAGATGCCATGCGGTGCTTGACCTGTTGTTTTTGGGGGACAGGAGCCAGGGATTCTGTCAGCTCTGCAGGGGCAGGCTCAGAGGTGGTTGATGCCACGCCAGCTTAAGCCAGGAAAGGTGGTTTCCGACAATGGCAGCAACCTCCTCTCCGCCCTCCGACAGGGACAACTGACCCATGTGCCTTGTTTGGCTCATGTCCTTAACTTGGTGGTGCAGCGGTTCTTGGGCAGGTACCCGGGCTTACAGGAGTTCCTGATGCAGGCCAGAAAACTCTGTGGGCATTTCCGCCGGTCATATAATGCTAGTGCTCGGCTGGCTGACCTGCAAAAGGATTACAACCTGCCCAAGAACTGCCTAATCTGTGACATGCCCACCAGGTGGAACTCTACCTTAGCCATGCTACAGCGACTGCACATGCAGCAGAGGGCCATCAATGAGTATCTGATGCAATATGGCACCAGGACAGGGTCATAGGAGCTTGGATTTTTTTCCCCACGCCAGTGGGCCATGATCAGGGATGCATACACAGTCCTGGCACCATTTGAGGAGGCCACGAGGATGGTGAGCAGTGACAGTGCATGCATCAGTGGCACTGTCCCTCTTGTCCACCTGTTGGAGCACACGCTGCGTGGAATAATGGACAGGGCACTTGAGCCAGAACAGAGGCAGGAAGAGGAGGACTTCCTTACCTCTCAAGGCCCCCTTTATCCAGACAGTGTTCCTGCTGGCCCAGCTATCACTCCGGAAGAGGAGGAGGAGGAGTAGGAGGAGGATTATTGTGTCAGCATGGAGGTGGAGCCTAGCACTCAGCATCAGCAGCAGTCTTCAAGGGATCAATTACAGTCCCAAGACACCCATGGACTTGTACGTGGCTGGGAGGAGGTGACTGCGGATCATGTCGTCCTCAGTGACCCAGAGGACTCTGCACCGAATGCCTCAGCAAACCTACGCTGCATGGCTTTCCTGATCCTGCAAAGCATGCGCAAGGATCCTCGTATTCGTGCGAGGGATCATTACTGGCTGGCAACCCTCCTTGATCCACATTACAAGGGTAAGGTTGCGGACCTTATCTTGCCGTCGCAGAGGGAGCAGAGGATGAAACATCTTCGGGAGGCCTTGCAGAAAGGTCTGTGCAATGCGTTCCCAGAAACTGGGAAGTTACAAATTCCTGGTCCTGGACAACGTGTTGCTGAGGCTTCGGTCAGTCAAAGAAGGAGCGGTGGAGAAGATGGCCGTCTGACCGATGCGTTCAGACAATTTTTTTAGTACGCAGCCCCAAGGTATGATCGCTTCCAGCAACCATCGCCAGCGTCTGGTTTACATGGTGCAGGAATACCTAGGGGCAAGATCAGACTTGGACACCTTTCCCACCGAAAATCCTCTGGGTTACTGAGTCTTGAGGATGGATCACTGGCCAGAGCTTGCACAGTATGCAATTGAGGTACTGGCCTGTCCTGCATCCAGCGTTCTTTCGGAATGCACATTCAGTTCTGCTGGAGGCTTTGTAACCGATCACAGGGTGCGCCTGTCCATCGACTCGGTCGATCGACTGACCTTCATAAAAATGAATCAGTCTTGGATCACCACCAGCTACCAAGCACCTGGTGCGGATGTAACCGAATATTTTTTTGGGAAATGTCAGATCCCTTCAAGACTGCCTATGCTGATGTTGAGTGACTATCCTGTTATGCTGAGTGACTATCCTCTTCCTCCTCAATAATTATGCTGATAGCTTGAAAGAACATTTTTGGTTCTGGGCACCGCCACCAGTGGCTAAGGCCCAATTTTTCAGTCCCTGTTTAACAGGGGCGTGTATTTACAATTTTTGATGCAATGCTTTGCAGCAGGGCTCATTGCTGTGCTCCAACTACAGTATCTGTGAGGGGTTGCAGTGTTGTGGCACCAGCACCAGTGCCTAAGGCCCAATTTTTCTGCCCCTGTTTAACAGGGGCGTGTAATTACAATTTTTGATGCAATACTTTGCAACAGGGCTCATTGCTGCGCTCCAAGTACAGTATCTGTGAGGGGTTGCAGTGTTGTGGCACCAGTGCCTAAGGCACAATTTTTATGCCCCATTCAACAGGGGCATGTAATTACAATTCTTGATCTAATAATTCACAGCAGGGCCCATTCCTGCGGCCACTAAGAGTAACTGTAAGGACTTACAGTGTTGTGGCACTAGCACCACCACCACCACCAAAGGCCCAATTTTTCCTACCACTGTTCAACAATGTCATGTAATTACAATTCTTGATCTAATATTTAACAGCTGGGTCCATTCCTGCGCCCACCAAGAGTAACTGTGAGGGCTTACAGTGTTGTGGCAACACCAACTTCCAAAAAGCTTAAAAATAGTTTTTTTGGGCTGGAGCTACATTTAAAAAATGTACCTATTCCAAATTATAGACATATTCTACTTAAGAACAAACCTACAGTCCCTGTCTTGTTTGCAACGCCTGTATACTGCTGTTCAGAGTATATAGGGCCTTTTTTAAAATTGGGTGCGGGGTTCCCCTTAATATCCATACAAGACCCAAAGGGGCTGGTAGTGGGCTGGGGGTGGGGGGGTGGGGGGGGGGTACCCATGCCATTTTTCTCAATGATTTTCATCCATATTGCCGGGACCAGTCATTACATTAAAGCCGCAAGCAGTTTTAAATGCCTTTTTTTCCTTTAGAAATGTCATTTTGTGCAGGGACAGTTCTAAACACGGAAAACACGTGCCACTTCACAGGCATACTTTAGACAACCCCCAGGTACGATATTTAAAGGAATCTTTCACTTATTTTTTTTCACTTTATGCATCATTAAAATCACTGCTCCCGAAAAAACTGCAGTTTTTAAAACTTCTTTTTGCATTGATACATGTCCCCTGGGGCAGGACCCGGGTCCCCAAACCCTTTTTTAGGACAATAACTTGCATATTAGCCGTTATATTTAGCACTTTTTATTTTGAACGTTCGCGTCCATTGGATTTAATAGGGTTCTAAAGTTTGCACTAATTTCTGGTGCAAACCGAACCGGGGGGGCGTTCGGCTCATCCCTACTGTTCGCCCGTTCGGCGAACAGCGAACAATTTGGGGTGTTCGCGGCAAATTCGAAAAGCCGCGGAACACCCTTTAAAAGTCTATGGGAGAAATATAAAGTGCTAATTTTAAAGGTTAATATGCAAGTTATTGTCATAAAAAGTGTTTGGTGACCTGGGTCCTGCCCCAGGGGACATATATCAATGCAAAAAAAAGTTTTAAAAACGTCATTTTTTTCGGGAGCAGTGATTTTAATAATGCTTAAAGTGAAACAATAAAAGTGAAATATTCCTTTAAATTTCATACCTGGGGGGTGTCTAAAGTATGCCTGCAAAGTCACGCATGTTTCCCGTGTTTAGAATTTTCCCTGCACAAAATGTAATTTCTAAAGGAAAAAAAATAATTTAAATCCACTCGCGGCTATAATGAATTGTCGGCGGCAATACAGATCAAAGTCATTGAAAAAAACGGCAGGGGTCCCCCCCACAGTCCATTACCAGGCCCTTTGGATCTGGTATGAATATTAAGGGGAACCCCGAACCAAAAAAAAAAGCGTGCGGGTCCCCCCCAAATTCCATATCAGGCCCTTCAGGTCTGGTATGGATATTAAGGGGAACCCCGCACCAAAATGTAAAAAAAAGGCGTGGGGTTCCTCCCAAAAATCCATACCAGACCCTTATCCGAGCACGCAACCTGTCAGGCTGCAGGAAAAGAGGGGGACACGAGAGCGACCCCCCTCCTGAACCGTACCAGGCCACATGCCCTCAACATGGGCCTCATCCCCACAACCCTTGCCCGGTGGTTGTGCAGGTCTGCGGGCGGGGGCATATCGGAATCTGGAAGCCCCCTTTAACAAAGGGGACCCCCAGATTCCGCCCCCCATGTGAATTGGTAACGGGGTACATTGTACCCCTACCATTTCACAAAGAAAGTAAAAAAAAATGTAAAAAACCACACAGACACAGTTGGGATAAGTCCTTTATTAAAAATAAAAAAAATCTGAAAATGATTCCAGCGATGTAATCCATTCTGTCCAGCGTTGTTCTCTATGTCCCGCAGTGATTCGATGTCCAGCGATGCTGCAGTCTCAGTCTCCACTCCACACGAGTCCCCCATGACGTAAGAGGGGGCGGGGTCACCCGTCCACATCATAGGGTGCGATCTACCTATGCTTTCGCTTCTGCGTGTGAGCATGAGGGACGAGGGTGCTTTAAAATTTATTTTTATTTTTTTAATTTCTTTATTTTAATTGTCATACATACAGAGAAACAAACAATTTCATTATTCCATCAATCATATGAGCTCCAACAAATCTATTCAAAATCCAATTAACAGCATTACTCCTATCTTAAATACATCCACAGAAAAAATAATAACTAGTTATTTGGGATAGTCCCCATTCTGTCTTCTGTTAGACCTGCTTCTCTTGTATGCTCTGACAACATACTTTACTGAAAAGAAAAACCTCTACATATCTGAAGAGGAAGAAGGAGAAAGTAAAAAGCCCCCTAAGGGGAAGAAAAAAAAGAGAAAAATTATAGAAAGAGAAAAGGAGAGAAAAAAATAAAAATAATTAAAAAAAAGACACTGATAGGGGAGGGGGAGTCAGAATTAAAGGGGAAATGCACTGAGGTAAAGGTAAGTTTACTATACCATCATCCAGGGAAGTGAGGGCACCCCTAAGGCCCCCTCTCTTTTTCAAATACTCTCAGGAGCAAAGAACTCCCTTCCTCCGAGAATTTAAATGTATTCCATTGGCCCCAAGTTTCTAAATATGTCTCCTTTCGATTTTGAGCCGATAATAACAAATCCTCCATCCTATTAACCTCTTCAATTCGTGTGGCCCATGTAAGAATTGTGGGAGGGCTCGTATCTCTCCACTGCCGTACTATACATGATCTAGCAGCGTTGATAAGATGGCGCAAAATGAATGTACTATATATTTTCCACAGTATGTTTGAGACATGTAACAAAAATAAGGATGGGTCTTCTGGGAGGTTATACTCAGTAAATTTCTGTGCTATCCGCCGTATCTCCCTCCAGAAGTACTCCAGTTTTGGGCAGGACCAAAGAACGTGGAGTAGAATCCCTCTCTCTTCCTGACACTCCTGTGAATGTATTAAGTAATGAGGGTGTACGGTACCATCTTGTCATTATTTTAAAATTAGTTTCTTGGATTCTTGTGGATATTGAAGATTTCAACGCAAGATTTACTATCTGCCTATGTTGTGCCTGGGTGAATGTCCTGTCTAATGTAATTTCCCACTTCCTTATATATGGAGGGACATAGTCCTCTTGGGGGGCAACCAGTAGTGCATACATTTGCGAGATTAAGTGAGAGCAACGTCCCGTCCCCTCACATATTTGTTCTAAGGATGTCAATGTTCATTGAAATCTGTCTGGAGGTGGAAGAGTGTTAAGGAAATGTAAAATGTATTTTTTTATTATTTATTTTATTTCCATATTATTATCCCTTGTTATAGAAATAAGGCATGACAGGATCTCTTTATGGAGATATCTGGGGTCTATAAGACCCCAGATATCTCCTCTACCCTGGAAAGCATGAGATCGTAGAAAAAATAAAATCTCTGCCCTCTAGGGAAAAAGATGGCAGTGTTTACATCTGCCAGAGCCGGAAGTGAAGTCATAACGTCACTTCAAGGCTCCCTGGGTCATAGAGATGGCCGTGGACCATCCTGTCTTAGGCCAGTTCTGTTTTAACCCGGCGCCAACGCCGGATCAGATCTCTGGCTTCCTGATCGCATGGGAGAGCCTGGAGAGACACCTGTAAATGCAATCCAGCAGCTAATAAGCCACTAGGATGGCTTTTACATTGTAGGGAATCGGTGTCTGAAAAAAATAGATACCTGGATGATGCCAGTAGTTGTAGGCATCATCCAGATATTTCCAGTCAAAGTCCACAATGTCATATGATGTCATGCGGGCGTGAAGTGGTTAAGAAAACTGGATTTTTTTAAGTACTTAATTGGGTATTTAAAGTAAACAGAGCTCACTATTCCTTGAGTTTTAAACTCCAAAGTATTGTTATGATTGAAATAAAAAACTTAATTATGCAATACATTGAACCCAGGCCCGGACTGGGACAAAAAATAGGCCCGGGCATTCTAAGCTGAGCAGCCCATTTAAAAAAAAGCAAATTACAAATAATGGCAACCAGTTTCTCTATGTATTTTAGTTATATTTAGCCTGCTTCAGTCACTGTAACTGACTGCGGATCTAATACAATCTAATACAATCTAATGCCCTGCGTTAAAGACGGCCCTGGGAGGGGGTATATATTAGACACATGAAATTTGTTTAGTTTCTAATTCGTTTTTCACAAATTTAGATAAATTTGTTAATTCCAAAATTTCCGAATTTCCTAATTTTTCAATTTCCTAATTTTCGGATTTTCAGATTTTCGAAATTTTGAATTTCCGAATTTCCGAATTTTTCAATTTACAAATTTTCGGATTTCCAAAGTTTTCAATTTACGAATTTTCGGATTTTCAGAATTCCGAAATTTCAAATTTCAGAATTTCAGAAATCCGGATTTTCAAAATTCGGAATTTCTGAATTTCCGAAATTCGGAATTTCATAATTTCGGAAATTCGGAATTTCCAAAATTCGAAAATTGGAAATTTCCAAAATTCAAGATTTGAAAATTCGAAATTGCAAAATTCGAAATTCTAAAATTTGAAAATCTAAAATTCGAAAATGGGAAATTTGGAAAGTTGAATTTCCGAATTCCGAATTTTTAGAATTTCCAAAAATCGGAAATTCGTTCTTGTCGTTTTTTTGCTTTTTCTGAAATTCAAAAAATTTGTTTTTTTCATTTTCGCTTTATTCGATTTTTGGGAAATTCGGAAATTCGGAAATTCAGAATTCCGAATTTCCGAAAAAAGCAAAAAGAGAAAACGAAAAAAAAGTTTTTTTTTCGAATTTCCCAAATTTCCGAAAAAAAAAAAAAGATTTTTTTTCGAATTTCCCGAATTTACGAAAAAGGCAAAAAAACAAAAAAAAACCCCAGAATTTTTCGAATTTCCAGAATTTCCGAAAAAAACGAAAACGAAAAAAATGAATTTGCACGATTTTAAGCCGGAAATGCAGTCCGACTTCGGGGGGCGATTTAACAGACATCTGTGCGTGTTCATGCACAGATGTCTATTCAAATCGCCCCCGAAGTCGGCAAAAGTAGTACAGGAACTACTTTTGGGAATCGGTGCGGCGCCGCAGGAGTGCTTTCACTCTGGGGTGATGCGCTTGCAGGACGGGAAAAAAAGTCCTGCTAGCAGCATCTTTGGAGCGGTTTGGGAGCGCTGTATACACTGCTCCCAAAACGCCATCTCCACTGAAATGAATGGGCAGCTCTTACAAAGCGCCTGCAAAGCGATTTGGCAGCGCTGTTCTTGGGTGCTTTTAACCCCTTCTTTGGAGTTAAAAGCGCCCCGCTACCGCCTGCAAAGTGGCACTGCAGCACCAGTAAAGTGCTGCTAAAACGAGCGGCACTTTAACGCTACCACGGGGCGGTCTAGGAGTGAAAGGGGTCCTTCAACCTTTGTTCAGCATCACTCACATTGTGTAAGACCCCTTTGATACTGAGACACTTTACAGGCATTTTTGCACTAAAAATAGCGCCTGTAAACTGCCTCTTCTGTGCTTTCACACTTGAGCGGTGCGCTTGCAGGACGGGAAAAAAAGTCCTGCAAGCAGCATCTTTGGGGCAGTGCGGGAGCGGTGTATACATTGCTCCTCCACAGCCCCCACCCATTAAAATGAATGGGTACCGCTTTCAAAGTGACTTAAAAGTGATTTGAAAGCAACGCTAATCGTGCAATTTTAACCCCTTCTGGGGGGTGAAAAGCGTCTGCTAGCGGCGCCAAAAACGAAAAGACTAAAAAGACTAAAACTAGCGCCACTATACCATTAACGCCCGCACCGCCCCAGTGTGAAAGGTGTCTCTAAGAGAGACTGACCACAGTATGCTTTTATTATGATCAGTTTAAAACATTGGCAGGCATGATAAAAAAAAAAAAAAAAAAACATTATCAGCCAAGATACAAAAAAAAACACATTGGCAGGCATGATAGAAAAAACATTGGCAGGCATGATAGAAAAAAATAAATAAAAAAAAAGCATTATCAGCCAAGATACAAAAAAAACACATTGGCGGGCTGGCATAGTGTCACTTACCTTTTTAGCAGTCCAGGTCCTTTTACGACACCAGGCAGAGGAGGTCTCCACCAGCTCCTCCCCCTTTATGGTCACATGACCTGTCCTACCTCTTAATTTCCTCCTAAGCTGTATAGAAAGCTGGAAGGCCGCGGAGGTGGCCGTGGAGCCGGCCGTGGTGAGCAGCGCCGGCACAAGGAGCAGACCAGCCCGGTGCCCTGATAGTGGGGACCCGGCTGGGACTCTGCCAGAAAGAAATGCGGCCGGCCGTAGAGAGGCCATCGGCGAATGAGCAGGGCCGGCCAAGCAACTGCAGAGTGGGGAGACGTGACATGCGGCCCGGTAGCCACCGGCCCACCGGGCACATGCCCGGTGTGCCCTATGGCCAGTCTGGGCCTGATTGAACCCATAGGTAAAATAAATAAAACCTGTTATAAGAAATGATAACAGTAGTGTTTATTGTTATTAACTTTAGAATACATTTTAACAGAGAGCAGAGTAACTTGACCTGTTATGAACAAAAAGGCTGGGTTCACACTAGCTGCAGCCGCGACTCACAACAGGGGGTCCATTTGTCCCTGTTCTACGTTTCAGGTGCGAATTAGGTCTGAATTTTTGCCTGAATTTGGATCTGAAACTGAGTCAAAACAGGACCCTTTTCCAGTGCAGACCGTGGCCGCTCAGGAGGTGTGTGAACCGGCTCCATTGGAAACCTGTATTCAATTTGCATAAGTGTGAACCCAGCCTTAAAGTTGAGGTCAATGCAAACAGCTATATAAACAGATGAAATGCATATAAAGGAGCTGCTTGCCAGTCAACCAACTTGTATTACTGCACATCCAGTTCTGAGAGTTGCATAGCCCTGTCACACAGCACAGTCAGGCAGATAGAATATTTTTAACAGTAATGCCTAGTACACATGACCGTTTTTCTCGGCATGAAAAAATCCAAAGATTTTCCAGACGGGATTCATCTCAAGCCTGCCTTGCATACACACGTGCAGGCCAAATATGACGGCACTATAAAGGGGAAGTTCCATTCAAACGGCGCCACCCTTTGGGCTGCTTTTGGTGATCTCGTGTTATCGCATGTTAGTAAAAGTTTGGTGAGAGACAATTCGCGCTTTTCAGTCCTCATGCTTTCCAGATCTGTTAGTTCGTTCTGACCAGCCGACCATTTTCTAGCCATGTTGCGGGTACGTACTCGTCATATAGTTTGCGCTGTGCAGGGGCTTGGTTTGGGGGTTTATGCTTTAACCCAAGTCCAGTCCATGAACAGGGTGGTGAGGAGTTCATGGACGAAGAATTGGTTGCTCCAGCGTGACCAATTCTGTCACATGCCTCTTCTGCGGGAGATCCAGGAGAATAACCCTGATGACTTTAGGAATTATCTCTGGATGACGGACACTAGGGTTGAACGAACCCGAACTGTAAAGTTTGGGTTCGTACCGGACTTTTTGATTTTTGGGTCCCGGACCCAAACCCGAACAATTGACTGTATGTTCGGGTCCGGTGTTCGGCGATGTAATGGCGCATTTCTAAAAGCTACAGGGCAGCCAATAAACTTTTGTTTAACTGGTGTGCCCTTAGAAGCCATCACAGCCATGCCTACTAATGGCATGGCTGTGATTGGCCAGTGCAGCATGTGGCCCAGCCTCTATATAAGCTAGAGGCACACAGCACAGCACGTCACTCTGCTTTAGACAGTATAGGGAAAGGATCCTGGCTGCTGTTGCTGTGAGGGAGAGAATGAAATGATAGGAGTTAGACCTGATTCTGCATTCTACTGAGAGAAAAGATAGAGAGTAGGGATGAGCTTCGTGTTCGAGTCGAACATACGTTCGACTCGAACATCGGCTGTTCGATCGTTCGACGAAGATCGAACGATTTGGGCCGTTCGCGCCAAATTCGAGTGACGCGAACGGCCCACAATGCACTACGCCATCGCAGTGTCATCCAGGCGCTGTGATTGGCCAAGCATGCACTGTGACCCCGCATGCTTGGCCAATCACAGCGCCGGCAGCGAGGAGAGCAATGATTGGCCACAGGCAGGATGCCTGTGGCCAATTATTGCTGAGGGTGTTTAGTACACGCCCAACACTATAAAAGGCCGCCAGCACGGCGGCCTAGTGTAGTGTGTTCCGGAGCAGGGAAAGACAAGCATAGGCAGGGACAGTGACATTTATTTCTTTCTTGCTTAACCTGGATTCCTTTAGTTTAGGGAAAGAGAAGGATAGGTAGGGAGAGTGTCAGTGTGTTTTACTGTGCGAGTCCTTGTTTCTAGGGACAAAGAAGGAAAGTGAGGGGATTTCTCCTTGTGCTATAGTGTGCTTTAAAAAAACATTTTTTCTAGGGACAGAAAACTGTAGGTAGGGAGAGTGTCAGTTTCTTTCACTGTGCCAGTCCTTGTTTCTAGGGACAAAGAAGGAAAGTGAGGGGAATTCTCCTTGTGCTATAGTGTGCTTTAAAAAAACATTTTTTCTAGGGACAGAAAACTGTAGGTAGGGAGAGTGTCAGTTTCTTTCACTGTGCCAGTCCTTGTTTCTAGGGACAAAGAAGGAAAGTGAGGGGATTTCTCCTTGTGCTATAGTGTGCTTTAAAAAAACATTTTTTCTAGGGACAGAAAACTGTAGGTAGGGAGAGTGTCAGTTTCTTTCACTGTGCCAGTCCTTGTTTCTAGGGACAAAGAAGGAAAGTGAGGGGATTTCTCCTTGTGCTATAGTGTGCTTTAAAAAAACATTTTTTCTAGGGACAGAAAACTGTAGGTAGGGAGAGTGTCAGTTTCTTTCACTGTGCCAGTCCTTGTTTCTAGGGACAAAGAAGGAAAGTGAGGGGATTTCTCCTTGTGCTATAGTGTGCTTTAAAAAAACATTTTTTCTAGGGACAGAAAACTGTAGGTAGGGAGAGTGTCAGTTTCTTTCACTGTGCCAGTCCTTGTTTCTAGGGACAAAGAAGGAAAGTGAGGGGAATTCTCCTTGTGCTATAGTGTGCTTTAAAAAAACTTTTTTTCTAGGGACAGAAAACTGTAGGTAGGGAGAGTGTCAGTTTCTTTCACTGTGCCAGTCCTTGTTTCTAGGGACAAAGAAGGAAAGTGAGGGGATTTCTCCTTGTGCTATAGTGTGCTTTAAAAAAACATTTTTTCTAGGGACAGAAAACTGTAGGTAGGGAGAGTGTCAGTTTCTTTCACTGTGCCAGTCCTTGTTTCTAGGGACAAAGAAGGAAAGTGAGGGGATTTCTCCTTGTGCTATAGTGTGCTTTAAAAAAACATTTTTTCTAGGGACAGAAAACTGTAGGTAGGGAGAGTGTCAGTTTCTTTCACTGTGCCAGTCCTTGTTTCTAGGGACAAAGAAGGAAAGTGAGGGGAATTCTCCTTGTGCTATAGTGTGCTTTAAAAAAACATTTTTTCTAGGGACAGAAAACTGTAGGTAGGGAGAGTGTCAGTTTCTTTCACTGTGCCAGTCCTTGTTTCTAGGGACAAAGAAGGAAAGTGAGGGGAATTCTCCTTGTGCTATAGTGTGCTTTAAAAAAACATTTTTTCTAGGGACAGAAAACTGTAGGTAGGGAGAGTGTCAGTTTCTTTCACTGTGCCAGTCCTTGTTTCTAGGGACAAAGAAGGAAAGTGAGGGGATTTCTCCTTGTGCTATAGTGTGCTTTAAAAAAACATTTTTTCTAGGGACAGAAAACTGTAGGTAGGGAGAGTGTCAGTTTCTTTCACTGTGCCAGTCCTTGTTTCTAGGGACAAAGAAGGAAAGTGAGGGGAATTCTCCTTGTGCTATAGTGTGCTTTAAAAAACATTTTTTCTAGGGACAGAAAACTGTAGGTAGGGAGAGTGTCAGTTTCTTTCACTGTGCCAGTCCTTGTTTCTAGGGACAAAGAAGGAAAGTGAGGGGATTTCTCCTTGTGCTATAGTGTGCTTTAAAAAAACATTTTTTCTAGGGACAGAAAACTGTAGGTAGGGAGAGTGTCAGTTTCTTTCACTGTGCCAGTCCTTGTTTCTAGGGACAAAGAAGGAAAGTGAGGGGATTTCTCCTTGTGCTATAGTGTGCTTTAAAAAAACATTTTTTCCAGGGACAGAAAACTGTAGGTAGGGAGAGTGTCAGTTTCTTTCACTGTGCCAGTCCTTGTTTCTAGGGACAAAGAAGGAAAGTGAGGGGATTTCTCCTTGTGCTATAGTGTGCTTTAAAAAAACATTTTTTCTAGGGACAGAAAACTGTAGGTAGGGAGAGTGTCAGTTTCTTTCACTGTGCCAGTCCTTGTTTCTAGGGACAAAGAAGGAAAGTGAGGGGAATTCTCCTTGTGCTATAGTGTGCTTTAAAAAAACATTTTTTCTAGGGACAGAAAACTGTAGGTAGGGAGAGTGTCAGTTTCTTTCACTGTGCCAGTCCTTGTTTCTAGGGACAAAGAAGGAAAGTGAGGGGAATTCTCCTTGTGCTATAGTGTGCTTTAAAAAAACATTTTTTCTAGGGACAGAAAACTGTAGGTAGGGAGAGTGTCAGTTTCTTTCACTGTGCCAGTCCTTGTTTCTAGGGACAAAGAAGGAAAGTGAGGGGAATTCTCCTTGTGCTATAGTGTGCCAAAGCATTCCTCATCAACCATCTTTGAAATCCTTGTTTTTTGGACAGTCAGGGAAATTGTCGTTGTGTTATTCTGTGCAAAAGCAATAATCCTCAACCATATTTAGAAATCCTTAAGTAAAGGGACAGAGAAGGACACCTGAAGGTAGCCCTTATTGCTTTTTTCCCATCTCCCTGCAGGCCATCTATTAGAATGTCTGGAAGGCAAACAAGGAGAGGCAGACAGTCAGGAGGCAATAAAAGAGGGCAAGCAGGCTCTGTGTCTGGGGGCAACAGTGCTGGTCGTGGACACGGTGCATTGTCATCAGCACATGGCCATGGGACACGCTTGTCCTTCTTTTCGGCAGCTGGACATGTTGAGCCACATCATGCCGAAGACTTGGTAGAGTGGATGACCAAGCCCTCCTCCTCCTCCTCATCCTCTCTCACCCAGGCTCAGGGTACTGGCAAAGCAGCTGCCAAAGCGTCCTCTTCCCTGGTATCAATGTCAGACTCATCATCAGTCACTCCTTCCCTAGACCCACCATGTCCTCCTCCTGAGGAGTCCCCCGAACTGTTTGAGCACAGTGTTGGGTACATGCTCCAGGAGGATGCCCAGCGTTTCGAAGGGTCTGATGATGAAACCCAGCTACAGGAAGGCAGTAGCGTGAGAGCAGACAGAGGGGATGCTCAAGAAGGACACCAATCTGGCAGTCATGTTCCAGCAGCTGCAGCATACTGCCAGATTGGCTCCAGTGATGAGGAGGGAGGGGATGATGAGGTCACTGACTCCACGTGGGTGCCTAATAGGAGAGAGGAGGAGGAGGAGGATGAGGAGGAGGCACATCTCCAACGAGGCAGGATGCCCTTTTGTGGCCAGCGTAAGGGCAGTACACCGACGGAATCACACCGCAGAGCTCCGCCTGTGCAGGGCGCTGCCTCTGCCCGTCATTCAAAAAGTTCCTTGGTGTGGGCCTTTTTTGAGGCTAGTGCATCAGATCGCACAGCTGCTGTTTGCAACATATGTCTCAAGCGTATATCGCGTGGCCAAAACATCAGCCGCTTGGGTACCACATGCCTGACCAGACATATGTTGACCTGCCATGCAGCTCGTTGGCAAGCCTACCTCAAAGACCCACACCAAAGAACAAAGCGGACCTCTCCTTGCACCGCATCAGCTGGGATATCCAACCCCACTATAACTTCAGTCCTCTCTGAAACATGCACTGAGAGGAATGAAGGTGTAGAATTAGGTGTGTCACAGCCAAGTACTTGCGGCCACTCTGCTAGCAGTACACCGACGTACGATTCTAGCAGGCAAATTTCCCTGCCCCAGCTGCTGGACCGTCGAAAGAAGTTCACTCCCAGCCATCCACATGCCCAGCGGTTGAATGCTAGCTTGGCTAAATTGCTAGCGCTTCAACTGCTGCCTTTTCAGTTGGTAGACTCGGCCCCCTTCCGTGAGTTTGTGCAATGTGCGGTTCCTCAGTGGCAGGTTCCCAAACGCCACTTTTTCTCACGGAAGGCTATTCCGGCTCTCTACCGGCATGTGGAAGGCAATGTCTTGGCCTCGCTGGACAGGGCGGTCAGCGGTAAGGTGCATATTACCGCTGACTCATGGTCCAGCAGGCATGGACAGGGACGTTACCTTTCTTTCACGGCCCATTGGGTCACTCTTTTGGCAGCTGGGAAGGATGCAGGACAAGGTGCAGTAGTGTTGGAGGTTGTTCCACCGCCACGCCTCCAAAATGCTACTACTGGTTGTGACACACCTCTCTCCTCCACCCCCTCCTCTTCTTCTTCCTCCATGGCCTCTTCCTGTGGTTTGTCCTATGAACCAGCGGTGCTCCGTAGCCGTTCACGGGGCTACGCAAGTACGCAGGCAAAAAGATGCCATGCCGTGCTTGCGCTGGTGTGTTTGGGGGACAGAAGCCACACTGGGGCAGAGGTCCTGTCTGCTCTGCAGGGCCAGGCCGAGAGGTGGTTGACGCCACGCCAGCTTAAGCCAGGAATGGTGGTTTGCGACAATGGCACCAACCTCCTCTCCGCCCTCCGACAGGGACAACTGACCCATGTGCCCTGTGTGGCTCACGTCCTTAACCTGGTGGTGCAGCGGTTCTTGGGCAGGTACCCGGGCTTACAGGATGTCCTGAGGCAGGCCAGGAAAGTCTGTGTGCATTTCCGCAGATCTTATAATGCCAGTGCTCGCCTGGCTGAGCTGCAAAAGGAGTTGAACCTGCCCAAGAACCGCCTTATATGTGACATGCCCACCAGGTGGAACTCAACGTTGGCCATGCTGCAGCGGCTGCACACGCAGCAGAGGGCCATCAATGAGTACCTGTGCGACTACGGCACCAGGACAGGGTCAGGGGAGCTTGGTTTTTTTTCTCCACGCCAGTGGGGCATGATCAGGGATGCATGCACTGTCCTGGCACCATTTGAGGAGGCCACGAGGATGGTGAGCAGTGACAGTGCATGCATCAGTGACACTGTACCTCTTGTCCACCTGTTGGAGCACACGCTGCGTGGAATAATGGACAGGGCACTTGAGGCAGAACAGAGGCAGGAAGAGGAGGACTTCCTTGCCTCTCAAGGCCCCCTTTACCCAGACAGTGTTCCTTCTGTCCCACCCATCGCACAGGAAGAGGAAGAGGAGGAGGAGGAGGAGGAGGATTGTGTCAGCATGGAGGTGGAGGCTGGCACTCAGCATCATCAGCAGCAGTCTTTTAGGGATGATTTACAGTCCCAAGAAACCAGTGGACTTGTACGTGGCTGGGAGGAGGTGGCTGCGGATCATGTCGTCCTTAGTGACCCAGAGGACTCCGGAGCGAATGCCTCAGCAAACCTATGCTGCATGGCCTCCCTGATCCTGCAAAGTCTGCGGAAGGATCCTCGTATTCTTCGGATCAAGGAGAGGGACCATTACTGGCTGGCCACTCTCCTTGATCCACGGTACAAGGGTAAGGTTGCGGACCTTATGTTACTTTCGCAGAGGGAGCAGAGGATGAGACAACTCCGGGAGGCCTTGCAGAAAGGTCTGTGCAATGCGTTCCCAGAGACTGGGAGGTTACAAACTCCTGGTCCTGGACAACGAGTTGCTGAGGCTTCGGCCAGTCAAAGAAGGAGCGGTGGGGAAGGTGGCCGTTTGACCGATGCGTTCAGACAATTCTTTAGTCCGCAGCCCCAAAGTATGATCGGTTCCAGCAACCATCGCCAGCGTCTGATAAACATGGTGCAGGAATATCTAGGGGCAAGGTCAGACTTGGACACCTTCCCCACCGAAAATCCTCTGGCTTACTGGGTCTTGAGGATGGATCACTGGCCAGAGCTTGCACAGTATGCAATTGAGCTACTGGCCTGTCCTGCATCCAGCGTTCTTTCGGAACGCACATTCAGTGCTGCTGGAGGATTTGTCACGGATCACAGGGTGCGCCTGTCCACCGACTCGGTTGATCGACTGACTTTCATCAAGATGAACCAGTCTTGGATCACCACCAGCTACCACACACCTGATGCTGATATAACAGACTAATTGATTTTAACATGTCACATCCCTTCAAGACTGATGCTGATGCTGAGTGCCTGTGCTGTTATGTTGACTGGCTATCCTCCTCCTCCGAGTCCTCAATGATACGATTGATGATGATAGCTTGTAAGATCATTTTTGTTTATGGGTGCCGCCACCAGTGGCTAAGGCCCAATTTTTCAGCCCCTGTTTTACAGGGGCGTGTAATTACAATTTTTTTAGCAATAATTTGCCATAGGGCTCATTGCTGTGCTCCAAGTACAGTATCTGTGAGGGGTTGGAGTGTTGTGGCACCAGTGCCTAAGGCCCAATTTTTCAGCCCCTGTTTAACAGGGGCGTGTCATTACAATTTTTGAAGCAATACTTTGCAACAGGGCTCATTGCTGTGCTCCAAGTAACGTATCTGTGAGGGGTTGTAGTGTTGTGCCACCAGTGCCTAAGGCCCAATTTTTCAGCCCCTGTTCAACAGGGGCATGCAATTACAATTCTTGATCTAATAATTCACAGCAGGGCCCATTGCTGCACCCACCAAGAGTAACTCTGAGGGCTTACAGTGTTGTGGCAATGCCACCACCACCACCACCACCACCACCACGAAAGGCCCAATTTTTCAGCCCCTGTTCAACAGGGGCATGCAATTACAATTCTTGATCTAATAATTCACAGCAGGGCCCATTGCTGCACCCACCAAGAGTAACTGTCAGGGCTTACAGTGTTGTGGCACCAGCACCACCATCAAAGGCCCAATTTTTACTACCACTGTTCAACAATTATATGTAATTAAAATTCCTGATATAATAATTGACAGCAGGGCGTTCCAGCACCAACCAAGAGTAACTGTGAGTGCTTACAGTGTTGTGCCAACACCAACAACTAAGGGGCCTATTTCTGCAGAGTATATACGGCAGGTCCCTACTTTCAAACATCCAACTTACAAACGACTCCTACTTGCAAACGCAAGAAGACAACAGGAAGTGAGAGGAAATCTACCACTAGGAAGGAAAATTCTCTCCTGTAAGAATAAATATGGGAGAAAGGTGTCTCCTCTGTACTGATGCTTTATCAGCAATCCTTGTTTCAAGAAAAACACCACATTTCAAAAACAGTTGTCATTGGGACGGAAAGTGAGGTGAAATGTTCTGAACAGGGGCACAGACAGCAAAACAAATGTTACAGGGGTGATAACCCTTACCTATGTTTTCCAAAAAGTTTAAAAATAGATTTTTGGGCTGGAGCTACACTTCAACAATGTACCTGTTCAAAATTACAAACAGATTCTACATAAGAACAAACCTACAGTCCCTGTCTTGTATGCACCGCCTGTATACGGCTGTTCAGAGTATATAGGGCCTTTTTTATTTTATGTGCGGGGTTCCCCTTAATATCCATACAAGACCCAAAGGGGCTGGTAATGGGCTGGGGTAGGGGGGGGGTCATGGGGTAGCTATGCCATTTTTCTTAAAGATTTTCATCCATATTACCGGGACCAGACATTACATTAAAGCCGCAAGCAGTTTTAAATGGCTTTTTTTTCCTTTAGAAGTGTCATTTTGTGCAGGGACAGTTCTAAACACGGGAAACACGTGGCACTTCACAGGCATACTTTAGACACCCCCCAGGTACGATATTTAAAGGAATATTTGACTTTTTTTTTTTCACTTTATGCATCATTAAAATGACTGCTCCCGAAAAACGACCGTTTTTAAAACTTCTTTTTGCATTGATACATGTCCCCTGGTGCAGAACCCGGGTTCCCAAACCCTTTTTAGGACAATAACATGCATAATAGTTGTTATAATTAGCACTTTAGAATTCGAACGTTCGCATCCATTGTATTTAATAGGGTTCTAATGTTCGTACGAACTTTCGGTCCGTTCGCGGGTTCTGGTGCGAACCGAACCCGGGGGTGTTCGGCTCATCACTAATAGAGAGAGACAGTGTAGGGCAAGGTTCCTAATGAAGAAAATTAGTGAGGACAGCCACACTCCAGTCCAACGTATATTTATTCAGGCAAAACAGGCACTACAAAAACCAGCAGAACTCAGGACAGCTGACGCGTTTCACACCAATTCAGTGTTTACTCATAGCTGAATTATACAAAAATGACCTCTAATACATATAGCACTCCTAACCAAGCATGTGATCATAATCAGGTGAATGTTAAGCGACCATTGATTGAGAAACAATCATGAAACAATTGTGAGACAATTGAAAAGCAGCTGTGAGCTGCCAAATACGGTGCAATTTAAAGCCCCATGCACATGAGACGCCGGTGCAAACTCTGCTGAACACACGTTTTTAAAGGCTAAAACCGGCGTTTAAAAACGCCCGTTTTGCCGCGGTTTTAGCAGCGTTTTACTGCGTTTGCGTCTATAGGCGTTTAGGCGTCTATAGGCGTTTAGTTAAGACCCGCCCTTAGCTCAAAAAACAGTATTATTTTACCATTTCAGCCATTTTGGGAGACCAGCAGCTGAGAGAGCAGCAGTGTAATTGTATTTAGCGTATCACTTGCCACATCATCTGCCACAAGCTGTGGAGTGTCCACTTGCCACGTCAACTGATACGTCACCTGGCCATGTCACCTGCCACAAGTTGTGAATTGTCCACTTGCCACGTCACCTGCCATGTCACCTGGCCACGTCACCTGGCCACGTCACCTGGCCACAAGTTGTGGATTGTCCACTTGCCATATCACCTGGCCACGTGTGGAATGTTTACTTGCCACGTCACCTGCCATGTCACCTGGTCACGTCACCTGCCACAAGTTGTGCATTGTCCACTTGCCACGTCACCTGGCCATGTCACCTGCCACAACTGGTGGATTGTCCACTTGCCACGTCACCTGCCACGTCACCTGCCACGTCACCTGCCACGTAACCTGGCCACGTCACCTGCCACAATTTGTGGATTGTCCACCTGCCACGTCACCTGCCACGTCACCTGGCCACGTCACCTGCCACAATTTGTGGATTTTCCACCTGCCACGTCACCTGCCACGTCACCTGGCCACATCACCTGCCACAATCTGTGGATTTCCACCTGCCACGTCACCTGGCCACATCACCTGCCACAATTTGTTGATTGTCCACCTGCCACGTCACCTGGCCACGTCACCTGCCAGAATTTGTGGATTTCCACTTGCCATGTCACCTGCCATGTCACCAGCCACGTCACCTGGCCACGTCACCTGGCCACGTCACCTGCCACAAGTTGTGGATTGTCCACTTGCCACGTCACCTGGCCACGTCACCTGGTCACGTCACCTGGCCACGTCACCTGCCACATCACCTGGCCATGTCACCTGCCATAATTTGTGGATTGTCCACCTGCCACATCACCTGGCCACGTCACCTGCCACGTCACCTGCCACAAGTTGTGGATTGTCCACTTGCCACGTCACCTGCCACATCACCTGTCACGTCACCTGGCCACGTCACCTGCCACAATTTGTGGATTGTCCACCTGCCACGTCACCTGGCCAAGTCACCTGGCCACGTCCCCTGCCACAATTTGTGGATTGTCCACCTGCCACGTCACCTGCCACGTCACCTGGCCACGTCACCTGCCACAAGTTGTGGGTTTTCCACTTGCCACGTCACCTGCCACGTCACCTGCCTCTTTACCTGCCACGTCACCTGTCCACGTCACCTGGCCATGTCACCTGCCACAATTTGTGGATTGTCCACCTGCCACGTCACCTGGCCACATTACCTGGCCACGTCACCTGCCACAAGTTGTGGATTGTCCACTTGCCACGTTACCTGCCACATCACCTGGCCACGTCACCTGCCACAATTTGTGGATTGTCCACCTACCACGTCACCTGGCCACGTCACCTGCCACAATTTGTGGATTGTCCACTTGCCACGTCACCTGCCACGTCACCTGCCACGTCACTTGCCACAAGTTGTGGATTGTCCACTTGCCACGTCACCTGCCACGTCACCTGGCCACGTCACCTGCCACAATTTGTGGATTGTCCACCTGCCATGTCACCTGGCCACGTCACCTGGCCACATCACCTGCCACAAGTTGTGGATTGTCCATTTGCCAGGTCACCTGCTACATCACCTGGCCACGTCACCTGCCACAATTTGTGGATTGTCCACCTGCCACGTTACCTGGCCACGTCACCTGCCACGTCACCTGCCACAAGTTGTGGATTGTCTACTTGCCACGTCACCTGCCACATCACCTGTCACATCACCTGGCCACGTCACCTACCACAATTTGTGGATTGTCCACCTGCCACGTCACCTGGCCACGTCACCTGGCCACGTTACCTGCCACAAGTTGTGGATTGTCCACCTGCCACGTCACCTGCCACATCACCTGCCACGTCACCTGCCACAATTTGTGGATTGTCCACCTGCCACGTCACCTGGCCACGTCACCTGCCCACGTCACCTGCCACAAGTTGTGGATTGTCCACTTGCCACATCACCTGCTACATCACCTGGCCACGTCACCTGACACAATTTGTGGATTGTCCACCTGCCACGTCACCTGGCCACGTCACCTGCCACATCACCTGCCACAATTTGTGGATTTTCCACTTGCCACGTCACCTGCCACGTCACCTGCCACGTCACCTGCCACAAGTTGTGGATTGTCCACTTGCCACGTCACCTGCCACGTCACCTGCCACGTCACCTGGCCACGTCACCTGCCACAAGTTGTGGATTGTCCACTTGCCACGTCACCTGCTACATCACCTGGCCACGTCACCTGCCACAATTTGTGGATTGTCCACCTGCCACGTTACCTGGCCACGTCACCTGCCACAAGTTGTGGATTGTCTACTTGCCACGTCACCTGCCACATCACCTGTCACATCACCTGGCCACGTCACCTGCCACAATTTGTGGATTGTCCACCTGCCACGTCACCTGGCCACGTCACCTACCACAATTTGTGGATTGTCCACCTGGCACGTCACCTGCCACGTCACCTGCCCACGTCACCTGCCACAAGTTGTGGATTGTCCACTTGCCACATCACCTGCTACATCACCTGGCCACGTCACCTGACACAATTTGTGGATTGTCCACCTGCCACGTCACCTGGCCACGTCACCTGCCACGTCACCTGCCACAAGTTGTGGATTGTCCACTTGCCACGTCACCTGCCACGTCACCTGCCACGTCACCTGCCACAAGTTGTGGATTGTCCACTTGCCACGTCACCTGCCACGTCACCTGGCCACGTCACCTGCCACAATTTGTGGATTGTCCACCTGCCACGTCACCTGGCCACGTCACCTGGCCACGTCACCTGCCACAAGTTGTGGATTGTCCACTTGCCACGTCACCTGCTACATCACCTGGCCACGTCACCTGCCACAATTTGTGGATTGTCCACCTGCCACGTTACCTGGCCACGTCACCTGCCACGTCACCTGCCACAAGTTGTGGATTGTCTACTTGCCACGTCACCTGCCACATCACCTGTCACATCACCTGGCCACGTCACCTGCCACAATTTGTGGATTGTCCACCTGCCACGTCACCTGGCCACGTCACCTGGCCACGTCACCTACCACAATTTGTGGATTGTCCACCTGCCACGTCACCTGCCACGTCACCTGCCCACGTCACCTGCCACAAGTTGTGGATTGTCCACTTGCCACATCACCTGCTACATCACCTGGCCACGTCACCTGACACAATTTGTGGATTGTCCACCTGCCACGTCACCTGGCCACGTCACCTGCCACATCACCTGCCACAAGTTGTGGATTGTCCACTTGCCACGTCACCTGCCACGTCACCTGCCACGTCACCTGCCACAAGTTGTGGATTGTCCACTTGCCACGTCACCTGCCACGTCACCTGGCCACGTCACCTGCCACAATTTGTGGATTGTCCACCTGCCACGTCACCTGGCCACGTCACCTGGCCACGTCACCTGCCACAAGTTGTGGATTGTCCACTTGCCACGTCACCTGCTACATCACCTGGCCACGTCACCTGCCACAATTTGTGGATTGTCCACCTGCCACGTCACCTGGCCACGTCACCTGGCCACGTCACCTGCCACAAGTTGTGGATTGTCCACTTGCCACGTCACCTGCTACATCACCTGGCCACGTCACCTGCCACAATTTGTGAATTGTCCACCTGCCACGTTACCTGGCCACGTCACCTGCCACGTCACCTGCCACAAGTTGTGGATTGTCTACTTGCCACGTCACCTGCCACGTCACCTGTCACGTCACCTGGCCACGTCACCTGCCACAATTTGTGGATTGTCCACCTGCCACGTCACCTGGCCACGTCACCTGGCCACGTTACCTGCCACAAGTTGTGGATTGTCCACCTGCCACATCACCTGCCACATCACCTGCCACGTCACCTGCCACAATTTGTGGATTGTCCACCTGCCACGTCACCTGCCCACGTCACCTGCCACAAGTTGTGGATTGTCCACTTGCCACATCACCTGCTACATCACCTGGCCACGTCACCTGACACAATTTGTGGATTGTCCACCTGCCACGTCACCTGGCCACGTCACCTGCCACATCACCTGCCACAAGTTGTGGATTGTCCACTTGCCACGTCACCTGCCACGTCACCTGCCACGTCACCTGCCACAAGTTGTGGATTGTCCACTTGCCACATCACCTGCCACAATTTGTGGATTGTCCACCTGCCACGTCACCTGGCCACGTCACCTGCCTCAAGTTGTGGATTGTCCGCTTGCCACGTCACCTGCTACATCACCTGGCCACGTCACCTGCCACAATTTGTGGATTGTCCACCTGCCACGTTACCTGGCCACGTCACCTGCCACGTCACCTGCCACAAGTTGTGGATTGTCTACTTGCTACGTCACCTGCCACATCACCTGTCACATCACCTGACCACGTCACCTACCACAATTTGTGGATTGTCGACCTGCCACGTCACCTGGCCACGTCACCTGGCCACGTTACCTGCCACAAGTTGTGGATTGTCCACCTGCCACGTCACCTGCCACATCACCTGCCACGTCACCTGCCACAATTTGTGGATTTTCCACCTGCCACGTCACCTGCCACGTCACCTGCCCACGTCACCTGCCACAAGTTGTGGATTGTCCACTTGCCACATCACCTGCTACATCACCTGGCCACGTCACCTGACACAATTTGTGGATTGTCCACCTGCCACGTCACCTGGCCATGTCACCTGCCACATCACCTGCCACAAGTTGTGGATTGTCCACTTGCCACGTCACCTGCCACGTCACCTGCCACGTAACCTGGCCACGTCACCTGCCACAATTTGTGGATTTTCCACCTGCCACGTCACCTGCCACGTCACCTGGCCATGTCACCTGCCACAATTTGAGGATTTCCACCTGCCACGTCACCTGGCAACATCACCTGCCACAAGTTGTGGATTGTCCACTTGCCACATTACCTGTCACAAGTTGTGGATTGTCCACTTGCCACGTCACCTGCCACAAGTTGTGGATTGTCTACAGTGCAATGCAAGCAATTACAGTTTTTTTAATGTATTTTTTTAATGGTTTTTCATCATTTGCCATCATTTTTGAGATTTCTAATGTAAAAAAATAGGTCATCTTTAAAAACGCTTATAAACGAAAACGCGGCAAAACGCCGGTACCGCGTTTAGCTGCGTTTTGCGTCTGAAACGTGGAAAACTTTCGCGTCTGAACCCATTTTTTTGCTTCTGGAAAAACGAGGTTAAACGCAACTGCCTAAAAACGGCAATAAACGAGACTGTGTGCATGGACACATAGGATAACATTGAATGTGTTCAGGAGCAGTTGAAAAAAGTGTCCAACTTCCTCTGAACACGCGTTTACCAGCATCTCGTGTGCATGGGGCCTCACACTATTCAAAGCTGCCATACAATTAGTATATTGATACCATCAAGTGAGTGAGCATACATAAATAAAACCTTTTTGTGAAGGGTTCATGAGAGCTAGATCATATAAATGTTGACCCAAATTGTGAAAAACAAAATAATAGTAAATAAATAATAGTGTATGATGTCCTTCTCCATGAACAATGCAGTATGGATGGCCGTATATGTGTGCTGACATATGATTGTTTTATTCAATGTATATTGATCAAATATGTTAAAAATAATTATTATACATGTGAAATATATAAGTAGTGAAATTTATGGAGAGAAGAAAAGAAAATTTGTGCATGGAATACTGTATATAGCATATGACATGAAAGTCCATGCGATATAAATGGCATGCACGGTGTGGAGACATAACTAGTGTGATGCAAATAGCTTAAATACAACAAATGTGTATACATATTACATAATGAAATAAACTGAATGTGAAATTCGTGTGAACTCTTGTATATACAATGATATACAATAATGTAAAAAGTAAATAGAGTATAATGTGAATAGAATGTAATAAAAATGAAGTAAAATGAAATAAAAAGTTAGGTAAATAATAAAGTGTGTTCCTAGTAATGTTGTCATTTTTGTGATGTGAATTAAAGACACAGTACATATGCATGTATGTTTATAACAAAATGTCTTATTTAACATGCATATGCACACGCATGCGCGGATACATACCCAAGCATGCATGTACAAAAGCATGTACAAAAACAAGTATCTAAACACAATGTATCGTGTAGAACATATATGACAAAATTAGATTATATATTGGATATATCCATACAAATATAATGGTAATATGTGCCACCTTTTCTGTCTTCCTTCCCGTTCATTTTAAATTTAAATTTAAATCTAATTTTACATTGTATATTCACATATTACTAACATGACCGGGATAGGTATTACATCATCACTTTTTCTCATGGCACCTCATATCCTTTGTAGACATATCCTTATTAAGCTTATTCGCCAGGAGCGTCTTTTAGTCAAAGATTTATTTGGACGCTTTTGCCTATTTTTGCATATATCTAATTTTGTCATATATGTTCTACACAATACATTATGTTTAGATACTAGTTTTTGTACATGCTTTTGTACATGCATGCGTTGGTATGTATCCGTGCATGCGTGTGCATATGCTCTCTATCTCTCTATCTCCCAAACACTGGAGCGGAAGAGGAAGTACCAACCTAGCCACCCGCGATCCCTGGCCCTGAATGCCAGCATTTCAAAATTCCTCGCCTTTGAAATGCTGTCATTCCGTCTGGTGGAGACGCAGAGTTTTAAAAGCCTGATGGCATTGGCTGTCCCACAGTACGTCGTGCCCAGCCGCCACTACTTTTCCAGGCGAGCCATCCCTTCCCTGCACAACCAAGTGGGGGACAAAATCAGGTGTGCACTGCGCAACGCCATCTGTGGCAAGGTCCACCTAACTACGGATGCGTGGACCAGTAAGCACGGTCAGGGACGTTATATCTCCCTGACTGGGTAAATGCAGTGGCGACTGGGCCTGAGGCAGATAGCAGTTTGGCGCATGTCCTTCCACCACCGAGGATTGCAGGGTGCTTCAGTTTGCCTCCTGTTGCTAACTCCTCCTACTCCACTTCCTCATCCTCTACTGCCTCCTCATCCGGTCAGCGTAACACCTTCACCACCAACTTCAGCACAGCCAGGGGTAAACGACAGCAGGCAGTTTTAAAACTTTCCTGTTTGGGGGAAAAAACCCACACCGCGCAGGAGTTGTGGAGGGACATGGAACAACAGACCGATGAGTGGTTGGTGGCAGTGAGCCTCAAGCCCGGCCTGGTGGTGTGCGATAATGAGCGAAATCTCGTAGCAGCTCTGGGCCTAGCCGGTTTGACGCACATCCCTTGCCTGGGGCATGTGCTGAACTTGGTGGTCCAGAGGTTCCTGAAAAATTACCCCAATATGCCAGAGCTGCTGCATAAAGTGCGGGCCGTCTGTGCACACTTTCGGCGTTCTCACCCTGCTGCTGCTCGCCTGTCAGCGCTGCAGCGTAACTTCGGCCTTCCCGCTCACCGCCTCATATGTGACGTGCCCACAAGGTGGAACTCCACCTTGCACATGCTGGCCAGACTATAGGAGCAGCAGCAGGCGATAGTGAGTCGCTCTGCGGAACAGCACCACTTCACCACCAATAACTGGGCCTCCATGCGAGACCTGTGTGCTTTGTTGCGCTGTTTCGAGTACTCCACCAACATGGCCAGTGCCGATGACGCCGTTCTCAGCGTTACTATCCCAGTTCTATGCCTCCTTGAAAAAACGCTTCGGGCGATGATGGAAGAGGATGTGGCACAGGAGGAGGAGGAGGAGGAGAAGGAACTGGGATAATTTCAAAGGCTTTCAGGGCAGTCTTTCACCAGTGGCTACGAGGGTGGGTTCCTGCACCAACAAACGCCAGGTACACAATTGTCCGGCAGCAAGGGCACAGTTCTGGAGGATGACGAGGTGGAGGATGATGAGGAGATGGAGGAGGAGGAACCATGTTCACAGCAGGGTGGCACCCAGACCAGCTCATGGCCATCACTGGTGCGTGGCTGGGGGGATACAGAGGACACAGACGATACACCTCCCACAGAGGACAGCTTTTTGTTGCCTCTGGGCAGCCTGGCACACATGAGCGATTACATGCTGCAGTGTCTCCGGAACGACCGCAGAGTTGCCCACATTCTAACTGGTGCTGATTACTGGATGGCCACCCTGCTGGATCCCCGTTACAAGGACAACGTACCGTCCTTAATTCTCTCACTGGACCGGGATCGTAAGATGCGCGAGTACAAGCGCACGCTGGTAGACGCGCTGCTGGTGGCATTCCCACCTGACAGCGGGGGTACGGTGGAAGCACAAGGCGAAGGCAGAGGAGGAGAAATAGGTCGCCAACGCAGCCGGGGCACCGCCAGCACCTCAGAAGGCAGGGTTAGCATGGCTGAAATGTGGAAAAGCTTTGTCAGCACGCCACAACAACCAGCACCACCAGCTGAGATGGAACGTCTTAGCAGAAGGCAGCATTTCACCAACATGGTGGAGCAGTATGTGTGCACACGCCTACACGTACTGAATGACGGGTCTGCCCCCTTCAACTTCAGGGTCTCCAAATTGGGCACATGGCCTGAGCTTGCCCTTTACGCCTTGGAGGTGCTGGCCTGCCCTGCAGCCAGTGTATTATCTGAACGTGTATTTAGCACGGCAGGGGGCGTTATCACAGACAAGCGCATCCACCTGTCCAGAGCCAATGTGGACAAGCTCACATTCATTAAAATGAACCAGGCATGGATCCCACAGGACTTGTCCGTAAATTGTGCAGAATAGACATGTATACCGATGTTCTGACAAAAACTGTTCGGCCATCGGATAATGTCCGGCCCGTACTGCGCAGGCGCAGCGCTTGCGCAATACGGAGGACAAGGAGATTCACAAAATCTCCGAAGATGAACGGCTCCTGTGCAGTGAGTGAAGGTTCAAGCCCCACCATCCAAGTGGACATACGGTAGAACTTAGTAACAGGGCCCCTCACGGGCTCGCTTCGCTCGCCACGCTTCGGGCATGGCCTCGCTTGGCTCGGCTTGAACCTCGGATGGTGTGGCTTGAACCTGGACTCACCACGCAGGCGCCGTTCGTCTTCAGAGATTTTCGAAATCACCTTGTCCTACGTACTGAGCAAGCGCAGTACAGGGCGGACATTATCCGACGGGGGACAGAATTCGACACATCACCGGCCTTACCCAGCCATTGTTGTATTTTTTTATTTGAATAGTTTTTATTGAGGTTTCAAACATACATATATGTAAGGACAAAAATTATATAAAATAAGTAGTGTAGAATACATTGGAAATCTGTGAAAGATCAATCCAGATAGTGTGTACCATCTTGTTATAGATTCAAAATATAGCAGTTCAAACAGTCAGTAAGTAGTAATCAAACAATAATCATCTACACATTGAAGTTTTTTGAACAGGTGAAGCCGGGGGGTAGGTCAGGAGGGAGTGGGGTAGTAATGGTGGGGTAGAAGGGGAGGAGAAGCAGGAGAGCTTTAAAGGAATACTATAAATCAGCGGTTAAATTTGTTGTCGTACCAGATCTTCCATGGGTTCCAGAGGCTCTTTAAAGCAGGGTTGGCAGGTGATCCCCGTGAGAGGATGATTTCATACGTGTGGTGAGTTTGTACCAGGTTCACTACTGTGAGAGTGGGGATGTCTGTGGATTTCCAGTGTCTGGCTATCAGAAGTTTTGTCGCTAAGAGGATGTGTGTGACCACCAGCCTAAGGTTGGGTGGTATGTCATCAATGGTTAGATTCAGAAGAGCTAGATGGGGGGTCAGCAAGATAGGAAAATTAAGTATGTCTCTCAGTATTGACTCTACTGCATTCCAGAGCTGTTGCAGGCGGGGACATGTCCAAAAAATATGTATAAGTGTACCAGAGAGGATGCAGTTTCTCCAGCAATCTTGGGATGTGTGAGTGTGAAATTTGGCTATTCTGGATGGTGTCAGATACCATCTCATTAACAACTTTTGGGTGAGTTCCCACAGAGAGGTACAGGACGTATACTTATATACGGATTTGATTGCTGTGTGCCGTCGTTGTTCAGGGAACTGTGTAAGGAAGTCATTTTCCCAATCAGTAATGGGTTTGGATTTGTTAAATGTGTCTTTCTCCTGTAGGATTGAGTATATCAAGGAGGTGCCTTTAGCTTTTGTGGTGTTAGAGAAGAGGTAGTTCCATAACGTAATGGGTAGGGAGCCTTCTATAGAAGGGTTCGTAGTGAGGCAGTGTTGCACTCTAAAGTATGTAAGGTAATCTGCGTTAGGCGCTTCGAGTGTCTCTTGAGCATGGGAAAACGGCTGATCGAGAACTAAAGAGCGTAGTTCACGTGTGTTAGACACTCGAGTAGTAATCCATTGTGGGATATGTAGGTCTGGAGTAAGTAATGACAAAGTTCCTATAGGTACCGGGATATCTTTGGTTGGGAGATTCACCCATTTAGACGAGTGGATTATTTTCCATATTTTAACAGAGGCTTGAATGGTGGGGGAGTAAAGGTGTAGTGGCGTGTTTCCTGTGGTTGTGCTAAATAACCAGTGGGACAAGTTATGCCCAGGAGTCATGCTATTTTCTATGTGTCCCCAAAGTGTGATAGGAGTAGAGTTCATCCATTCCTTAAGCTGTGAAAGAATAGTCGCTATATAATAGTCTCTTATATCATCGTGGCCCATCCCACCTACAGATCTGTGTTTGATGAGTTTTGCATGGTTGCATCTGGATTTTTTGCCTTGCCATAGATACTGAGTTAAAATGGATTGCAAGGACCTAAGATAGGATTGAGGGATTGGTATAGGGAGTGTACGAAAGATGTACAATAGCCTAGGTAGTATCATCATTTTAAAGGCGGCGAGGCGGCCTGCCCAGGAGAATTCAAATTTTGATATTTTTGACGTTTCTCGGATGATCATGTGTTTCAGTGCAGCATAATTGTGTGTGAAAAGACCTTTTGTGGATTTAGTGAGTGTGATACCTAAGTAGGGTATCCCTGTATCTGCCCATGGGTAGGGGTATTTATTTCGGAGAAGGTTGCTAGTAACCGCATCCAGACCCATGTCAAGAATATACGATTTATGTTCATTTACCTTGTAATAAGAGACGTTACTGAAGCGCTGTAGTAGCTCTTGTATCGAAGCCAGGGAGGAGATGGGGTCTGTAATCATCATTATCACGTCATCCGCGAATAAACTAATCTTATGTTCTAATGTGCCATGCTTAAAGCCTGCTATTCTGGAGTTTCTTCTGACGTGTTCTGCTACAGGTTCCATTATCAGGTTAAATATAAGTGGTGACAGTGGGCATCCTTGACGGGTGCCATTGGTGATAAGGAAAGGTTTAGATAACATTTCTGACGTGTAAACCTGAGCCGAGGGGGAAGAGTATAAGGCTATTATGGCAGACAAGATGGGCCCTTGAAAACTAAATTTGGTGAGAGTGGCTTTCATATAGTTCCAATTGACTCTGTCGAACGTCTTCTCTGCGTCCAGGGAGAGGAGCAGAGAAGGCGTTCTATTCGATCCAGCACCATGAATTATGTTAATAACTCTGCGGGTAGCATCAAAGGTTTGTCTCCCTCTGGTGAAACCGGATTGGTCTTTGTGTATGAGGAGTGGCATTAGGTCTATCAATCGGTTGGCAATTAGTTTGGCGTATATCTTGGTATCTATGTAAAGCAGGGAAATGGGCCTGAAGTTCTCTGCGCACGTGGGTTCCTTGCCCGGCTTAGGTAGTGTGACAATCAATGCAGATAACATTTCTGGAGGGAGAGAGGAGGACGAGACAGCGCCATTACAAACCTGAGCTAGGAAAGGAGCTAAGATTGTACCAAATTTTTTGTAGTACTCGCTCGTGAGACCATCAGGGCCAGGGGATTTGTTAGAAGGAAGAGCCGAGATTGTACGTAAAATTTCAGGTTGTGTGAACGGGGCGTTTAATAAATTTAGTTGATCTGTCGATAGCTTAGGGAGGTTGATTTCCTCTAGAAAGGACGATATATCCTGGGGAGTAGGTTGGGGAGTTGACACGTCCTCCTTTAAATTGTATAATTTATTATAGTAGTAGCTAAAGGCATCTGCAATGGCAGAAGGATCAATTAGTTTTTGTTTGGTAGAGGGGTGGTATAAGTGGGAAATTTTTGACCTAGAGAAGTGGCCTTTGAGTCTGGTAGCCATGGCTTTACCTGCTTTATTACCAGTATAGTAATGTTTAGCTTTGAAGTAGGTATGGGCTTTTTGATAAGAGTCTAGTAGATGAGTTCTCAATTCATGTCTAAGATGGTCTAATTTGCGTTTGAGGGATTGATCAGGGAGAGATTGGTTTTGACTTTCCAGAGTTTTAATTTCAGCTGTAAGGGAATCTAGGCGCTGTGATCTCCTCCTCCTCTCCTTAGCTCCCAATTGTAGAAAAATTCCCCTGATGAACGCTTTGTGGGCGTTCCAAAGAACAAAATGATCATTAACAGAGCCAACATTATTAGCAAAGTATTCTTCTAGACTTTTTTGGATGTAGTCGGAGTATAAGGGGGAATGGATAAGGGAGGCCGCAGCTCTCCAGATCCGCGTCCGCGGAAAAGAGGGTGAGTCATTTAGAGTCATGGTGATTGGAGCATGATCCGACCAAGTGATGGTGGATATTTCTGACGTTGAGATTTTGGGTAGGATCCATTTGTCCACTAGGAAATAGTCGATCCGGGTGTATGAGTTGTGGCAAGGGGAGAAATAAGAATAATCTCTTTCGGTGGTGTGGTGACATCTCCAAACATCATATAGGTCATGGGATCTTATAAAGGGGCCCATAGGGGAAGCATATCTGTTGGAGCGGGACGAAGTGTCTATGGAGTTGTCTGGGACAATGTTGAAGTCTCCACAAATAATGAGGTGTCCTTGTTTGAAGTTATTGAGTTTTTTCATCAGTGCAGATAGGAATCTAATTTGCCTTTTGTTGGGGGCATAGACCGTCACAATGGTATATCTGACGTTGTTTAAGGAGCAGTCTATAGCTAGATACCTGCCATCATTGTCCAGCAAGGTTTGATGGAGTATGAAAGATACTGTGTTCTTGAAGGCTATCAAGACTCCATTCTTTTAATCAGGACCTGAGGCTTTAAAGATGTTGGTGAAATTCTTATTGGTGCAGGAGGGTTCTGCGGTGAGCTTGAAGTGTGTCTCTTGTACGCAGAGAACGTCACATTGGCTGTCCTGTGCCGTTTTCCACATAGAAGACCTTTTTGTTGGATGGTTCAAGCCTTTTACATTTAGTGAAAGAAATTTCGGCATCGTGGAGAGTGTGGTGGTGATGTGGTAGAAAAGATGAAGTGGTACTTACAGTTCGTAGGAGGTACAGATGTATATTTAGGAAATCCTGCAATAACTGTAGATCTTGACGGTCAGGAAGAGGGTGCTCTCGGTGAGGGTAGTAGTTCAGAGAGTTTGCATTCTCCTTGGATCCGGGATGACAGGGAAGAAGATGAGGAGGCAACAGATAAGATATTAGTAACAGGGAAATAGAAAGGAGCAAGGGAAGGGAACAAGGGTCAGTAGTGTAACAATCAGACTACTGAGCGTAGAGGAGGCACTGAATCGGAGTGCAATGTTAAACTTGTGTAATGAGTACGCTAACCAAAGATCACTTTTTAGCATTGGAATGGTCTTCCATGGCATGGGATGGAGAGCTCTCCATGGGGTGCGGTTGTGACGATGTGCCATTCTCAGGGAGAATTTTCCATTTTCTGAGCAATTGAACACCTTCATCTACTGATCTGATGCTGTGTTTGACTCCATTTCTGGTTATCAGAAGTTTGGTCGGGTACCCCCATTGGTAAGGTATCTTATGGTTGTTAAGAGGTTTGGTGATGGTCTGAAGTTGGCGTCTTTGTTGGCGAGTGTATTGGGAGATGTCGGCGAAGAGCTGTAGTTTTGAGTATGGATGCGGCAACTGATCCATACGTCTGGTCTTTGCTAAGAGCATGTCTTTAGCGTGGAAGAAGTGGATGCGCATAAGAGTGTCGCGAGGAACGTCTGCATGTAGGTGTGGCGGTTTCGGTAGGCGGTGTATGCGATCTATGATAGTTTCCACTGGAGGTAGTTCAGGCAATATGGTTGAAATCATTTTTCTAGCATATGAGTTCAGATCGGCTGGAACGATCGATTCTGGTATACCGCGAATCTTTACGTTATTGCGTCTCGATCTGTCTTCGAGGTCCGCCATCTTGGCTCTAATCCACTTCTGATCCTCTTTGGTGTGATCGTGTGCGTCTACGAGATCATTCACTGTGATCGTTATGTCATTCATTTTATGCTCCACGTGTCTCATCCTGTCCCCCATATTGCTCATCTCATTTTTAAATGCAGAGAACATAGAAGTAATGTCATTATGCAGGGAACTATGTAGGGAGATCAGCATGTCTTTCAGTAGTGTATCAACTATAGGCTGATTAGTAGTGGGGAAGGCCGCAATGGGGGATGGAGCCGGCGTCAGTGCGGGGGGACTGTCAAGCGCAGATCTTACCTCAGATGCCTGATCTTCCGCATCCATGCGCATCCGCGCTTTAGCTGGGCTGCTGGGTATGGAGGACGTCTCTGGATGAGTGGAGGCGGCCGAGGAGAGGGTCTGTGAAGGAATGGCCGGGACATCTGCATCAGGCAGGTCTGTGTATGTCCTCTCACCTCGCGGCGAGCGGTCGCGGGCGCCATCTTGGATTCTGTCACTAGTCTGCATAGTGAAGAAATCCGTTAGTTTTCTTGGCTGTCTGTATTCCTTTCGCTTTCGGGAGGTCCCGGTCTGGTTCCCCAGAGTGTAGGGGTCAGAATCATGCATGGTTGCTACACAGGATAGCGATATACCTGGATGTGTCTCCGATTCAGTGCGGGAGCTGTGAGTTCAGGCTTCCATGCAGCTCGGCGGTTAGCCACGCCCCCCATTGTTGTATTTTTGAACCAGTGTTGGCTACCTCGTCCTCCTCCACCGCCGCTTCCACCTACACAGCCACATCCACCGCCACCTCAACCTCCTACTCCATATGGACCTCGTCCTCCTAGGTCAAGATTATAATTTTTTTTTTTTCATTTCAAAGTATTTTATTTTCCCACTAGCTTATCCATTAAATTGAAAAATATTTTTTCCAGAAAGGGCGTATTCTGGGGCATTCCCACCATATGTGTGGCATTGTGCCGTTGAGTTTCTGAGGTTCTTAATGACTTCCTGTACCTCTTCTTCTGAGAAGGGGGCCTCCAGCATATTATTATATATTTTTTTAAATGTTATTTTAAGTTATTTCCCTATCCACATTTGTTTGCAGAGCACTTGCCATGCTCTTAACAATATTTGGCTGCCATTTGCAGCCCTCTAGCCCTTTCCATTACTTTTTTAGAGCCATTTTAGACTTACATGCGTGTTCGCTTCTGAGCGCAAGCTACCGGGGACAGGGGCGTTTTAATTATTTTTTTTTAGCACTTTTATTCCTATTACAAGGAATGTAAACATCCCTTGTAATAGGAATCATTGTGACAGGTCCTCTTTATGGAGAGATGCAGGGTCAATAAGACCCCACATCTCTCCTCCAGGCTGGAAAGCATGAGATCGGTGAAAAAAAATTCACGATCTCATGCTGACAGCCGCAATTGTGGCATTGTTTACTTCCGGGTAGCGGGCGTGATGTCACAACGTCGCGGCCAGGACTCCGACAGTCATGGAGATGACTGGTGACCATTTGGTCACCGGAAATCTCTATGATCTTCATGCGACGCCGGCCGATTCGTTATCCGGGCCCCAGATGGCACGGGAGAGGCTGGAGAAGCACCGGATGGCGGCGGGAGGGGGGGATGTCCCCTCCCGCCACCTATAAGAATGGTGAAACTGCCACTATGATCATTCTTACAGTGTGCAGAATCGCGGGCATGACAGAATGATATCTGAATGATGCCTGTAGCTGCAGGTATCATTCAGATATCCCCACTCAAAGTCAAGGACGTCATATGACGCCCTTGGTGGAGAAGTGGTTAAGGTAAGTTTTCTCCTTTAACATCACATTCTATGTATTTAATGTTTGCTAATGTATTGTATTTCTTTCATCCTTCCCTAATTACCATGATTGTAATATGCTGTGAATGTCCCCTTTGTCCCCATGCATGCTGTAAGCTTTTAATGCTACTTTTTTGCCCTTTGTGCATATATTTCCCTTCAATAACCTCTTAAGCATGCATTCCTGGGCCCATACACACCTAGCCTAGTCACTTACCGATGTATTTTGTCAGCTACATTGTAGTGCTTTACCCTAAACACCCCCTAAAATGTGTACAAATGTTTTTGTTCTCATTCATTTCAGGTAGAGTGCCAGAGCCTTTATTTTTGAGGGCCCCAAACTCATCTAGAACCCCCCCTTAAATTTTTTCAATGGGCCATCAGAGGGGGTGAGGAATCTGATAAGTGGACCTTATATTTTTGTCTTTAAATACTCCTTAACATAAATGTTATACTGATGTTGGCCAAGAATATTTTTGTATAATCAGCTTGCAATGTTATGTTCAAAAGTACTAATATATTTTGTTCTTGTTGGACTCCACAGTTTCCTTCAATGCCACAAGAATGGCAGAATGTGGCCTCCCAGTTTGCCCAGCGGTGGGACTTCCCCAACTGCGGAGGGGCAATAGACGGGAAGCACGTCTGCATCGTCCCACCACCCCATTTGGGGTCATATTATTACAATTACAAGGGTTTACATAGTATAGTGATGATGGCGGTGGTGTCGGCGACATATGACTTCCTATATGTGGACGTGGGGAAAAATGTCCGGATGTCCGATGACGGAGTCTTTTCCAAGACGGAGTTCTCCCGACGTCTACAGAGTGGTGGCCAACATTGCCACCTGCGTCAGACAACGAAGTAATAAAGTTACCGCTCAGATATATTTGATTTGATCTTTCACTCCATCCCAAGCCGCGGGTGCAAGCAATGCATATGATAATGCGATAATTAGAAGAAGTTTTGGACAGCTGCACTCCAAAAAAGTTCCTTCATAGCTATGAGTAAGCACTGAACCTACAGTGTGAAACGTGTCAACTTGTCTGCTTTCATTTTGCTGTGGCATGGATTTTTGTGATCTGACATTTTAATAAAGGAATTTTTTTGGAGTACAGCTGTCCAAAACTTCTTCTAATTATTGCATTATGCGTCAGACAACGTTGAGGGACTACCGTTTGTCTTTGTGGCAGATGAAGCTTTTGGACTTGGAAACCATTTGATGACGTAATTTCCCCAAAGGACGATCACCCCTGAGAGGAGGGTGTTTAATTATCGGCTGGCCAGAGCCAGAAGAGTGGTCGAAAATGAATTTGGCATGAAGGCCAGCCGGTTCCGCCTGTTCCAGACCTCAATTAATCTTGCGGAGTATAAACTCAACCATGTAGTAATGGCGTGCTGTGTGCTGCACAATTTTTTAAGGAAACATTCTCAAAATTCAATGGCATCAGTTGGGCCTGAGGCCGCACTTCAGGACCAAATTCAAGTCCCGTCCCTTGAATCTGTCCGTACTGGCTTGCCCCACCAAAGCGCCCGTGATGTGCGGCAAAGATATGTTGACTATTTTATGGGTAGGGGGGAAATTGCTATGCCAGAGGAATTGTGATTTGTAATACAATAAATCAAAAATGTTGTCCTAAAAACATCTTGAATTTGATTTACTGCTTGTGTTTGTTTTAGCTGTCTCCTAGATTCTCCTAGTGCACTTGTTGTGCCAAGTGGATTTGCCTTTAGTAAATAACCCCCATTGTCACTGTAAACACCAAATTCCTTCAAAAAATGGTAATGACCATAGAAAGAAGAAGCCCCAAATTGTAGATTTTCAACATTTTACTACTACTTAGAAAAAATGTTTTAGAAATATTTACAACTGGTTTTACTTGAACTATATTTTTTTGGTGTATTTTGCATTAACAGGCATGTTTCAAAACATAACATACAAAACTCTGGAACTTACAAAGTTCAATGTACAAAATGTGAAGACAATATCAGACATTCTAGTATGTAAACAATGTGTTGTTGTTGCCTTCATTAGATGGTTAGATGGGGGGGGGATGTCACCCCTGTACAAGCCAAATTTAGAAGATGCACACAAATACGGATCTGAAATGGGGATTTCCCTCCTGATCCCATGCCTAATGTCAACATGTGCTATCTGCCATCATGGGGGATCAATTGACATGTTTTGGGGGTGCAAACCCTTCCTCTAACCTACTTTAGTTGCGAGTAGGGATGAGCCGAACACCACCCTGTTCGGTTCGCATCAGAACATGCGAACAGGCAATAAATTAGTTTGAACATCCGAACACCATTAAAGTCTATGGGACACGAACATGAAAAATCTAAAGTGCTAATTTTAAAGGCTTATATGCAAGTTATTGTCATAAAAAGTGTTTGGGGACCCGGGTCCTGCCCCAGGGGACATGTATCAATGCAAAAAAAAGTTTTAAAAACTGCCGTTTTTTCGGGAGCAGTGATTTTAATAATGCTTAAAGTGAAACAATAAAAGTGAAATATTCCTTTAAATTTCGTACCTGGGGTGTGTGTATAGTATGCCTGTAAAGTAGCGCTTGTTTCCCGTGCTTATAACTGTCCCTGCACAAAATGTAATTTCTGAAGGAAAAAAAGCAATTTAAAAGTAGGCAATACAGAGAAAAGTCATTGAAAGTCATTGATAAAAAAATAAAATAATTGTGGGGTCCCCCCAAATTCAATTACCAGGCCCTTCAGGTCTGGTATGGATATTAAGGGGAACGCTGCACCAAATTAAAAATAAAATGGCGTGGAGTTCCCCCCAAAAATCCATACCAGACCCTTAATCGAGCATGCAACCTGGAAGACCGCAGGAAAAGAGATAAGAAAAGGATAAGAGAGCGCCCCCTCCTGAACTGTACCAGGCCACATGCCCTCAACATGGGGAGGATGCTTTGGGGACCCCAAAGCACCATGTCCCCATGTTGATGGGGACAAGGGCCTCACCCCCACAACCCTTGCCCGGTGGTTGTGGGGGTCTGCGGGTGGGAGGCTTATCGGAATCTGGAAGACACCTTTAACAAAGGGGACCCCCATATCCCGGCCCCCTATGTGAATTGGTAAGGGGTACATTGTACCCCTACCATTTCAGAAAGAAAGTGTAATTTTTTAAAAAAAACACACAGACACAGTTGGGATAAGTCCTTTATTAAAAATACAAAAAAGAAAAAGAAAAAAAAGATTCCAGCGGTGGTAATCCACTCTCGATCTCCACTTCAGTGATGTTGGTATCCAGCGACGGATGATCTTCAGGCTTCAGCGATGATGTCCAGCGAGGAACAGCACATGGTCCTGTCTCCACCGGAGACACCCCGGGAATGATGTCACGGCAGCCTGACAGGTCTTATGTAGCTGAGGACGGGGCCACCCGTCACGTGTCCCCGTCCCCCTCTGACGCAAGGGGAAACCAGGGCTTACCCAGTGACGTGCGGGTGACCCCACCCCCCTCTGATGCAACGGAAACATGCGTTACATCAGACAAAAAACCCCCTTGGAGGTGGGACTTTGAGAGTGACTGAAAAACACACATCAGAGTATGTTGAAAATATATAGATTTTTAATAAATAGTTACAAAAAGACAAATTTGATGTAAATCACATGGATTATGTACAAATACAAACTGGAAATTGACATAGATACAAAAAGAAGAAATTTAAACATATATTATTTTTTGTTTTTGTCAGACCTGAAGGGCCTGGTAATTGAATTTGGGGGGACCCCCACGCATTTTTTTATCAATGACTTTTAATGACTTTTCTCTGTATTGCCGGGAGCCGACAATTCATTACAGCCGCAGGTACTTTTAAATGACTTTTTTTTCCTTCAGAAATTACATTTTGTGCAGGGACAGTTCTAAGCACAGGAAACAATCTCTACTTTACAGGCATGCTATACACACCCCCCAGGTACGAAATTTAAAGGAATATTTCACTTTTATTGTTTCACTTTAAGCATTATTAAAATCACTGCTCCCAAAAAAACTGCAGTTTTTAAAACTTTTTTTTGCATTGATACATGTCCCCTGGGGCAGGACCCAGGTCCCCAAACACTTTTTATGACAATAACTTGCATATAAACCTTTAAAATTAGCACTTTAGATTTCTCCCATAGACTTTTACAGGGTGTTCCGTGGCTTTTCGAATTTGCTGCCAACACCCCAAATTGTTTGCTGTTCGGCAAACGGATGAACAGGCAATGTTCGAGTCGAACATGAGTTCGACTCAAACTCGAAGCTCATCCCTAGTTGCGAGGAAGGGGTTGCACCCACAAAACACGTACATTGATATCCCCTGATGGCAGATAGCACATGTTGACACACTGTGTGCATCTTCTAAATTTGGCTTGAATAAAGTTGTAAAAATTTTTAAAAACGCCATAAAAGAACAAAAGGGGGGAATATTGTGTTTCTTTATATTCGCCCCAAAACATCAATCATGTTAATTTTTTGTTCCATACGATTTATATTATTCATCATAATGTCTAGTTCTTGACTACACGCCATGATTTCCTGTATTACAATTTGTGCACTAGCACTTGTGAAACAAGTTTCTTTTTCACCAACATTTTCATCACCTAAAAAAAACAAGGTATTATAAAGATGCAGGCCTACATGTCTTACCTGAAGCTGTGGTGTCAGACACTGACCTGTTGTGGTGACAATTTCCAACACTTCATCCACCTCTCCTTCCTCCACCTCTCCTTCCTCCACCTCTTCATCTTGTTGGTGTTCACTCTGGTCCCCTTCTTTAGGAGGTGTGAGGTTCCTGGTGTCCTCTGAGTGGTGTCCTCCAAGTCTTCGCTCCCCTATGTGAATGAAACAAAAGGTATACTTAGCACACACATATTTGAGGCCAGAAATAGGAATATGAAACATTGCTTGGACGTGTGGTACATTTGTCTGTTCCAAACTGAGACTTGAATTTTTCCCTTACCAAAGGTAAGTGTCAAGTTTCACACATGGAGACACCCTAAGTATCCACTGGAGCACCTATGTGGGACACCCTAAAAAGGTTGTTCTGGTGTCCCACACTAGTGCTCCAGAGTCCAGATGTGGAAACAGCTGCTGAGTGTCCTCTCCTTTACACTGAATCAAGTTTGCATTTTATTCTAGTTACAAACACATCTAGACAACAATGTACTAAACTTCTTTTCAAACAAATATACATTACCATAAGTAGTTAACCCTGTATCTGAAAAAACATTGTATAAATAGTAGTAGCCGAATGAACGATGTTAACTACGACCGATTACTGTGCCCACGAGCCTGCAAGTTGCCATTTTAAACTGTACAGCAGTAAAGAAAAGCACATGGAGCAACATGCAAGTTATAATAATAATAGGAACACAGGACAAATACTTACTTTTTTGAGCATTCTCTTGATCCTTCTGTACTGATCCTGCTCCCTCAGTTTCAGGTCTGACCAGCGTTTCCTCAGCTGCTCCTTGGATCGTTGTACCCCAAAATTCTTGTGCAGACTTCTCATAACTTTATTCAAGATCTTGACCTTTCTTACATTAGGGTTGGTGTACGGTCCATGCTTCCCATCATAATCCGTCCTCTTCAAGATGTCCACCATCTCCGCCATCTCTGCGAAGGACATATTTGAGGCCTTATATCTCCTCCTTGATCGTGACGTTTCTGGCTCTGGGCTTGTCTCGTCGTTAGTGGAATTATCAGAAACCTGCTGTTTCTCCGCCATGTCCTCTCCCACTGCGCGCCGAAAGAGAAGGGGTGGGGAATATTCTAGATTCATGGGCGGGCGACGTGTGCAGAGTTTCACGCATGCGCAGTGTATATAAAGCTAACATGTATGTGTCGTAACTACGTTCTGTGTGCGGAGGAAGGAGTAAGCGCCGAACGTGAGATCAAAGGTAACATTTTAACTTGGGTCATCAGTGGCTTATACTTCTTTGAGATTGTGGCCTATATATGGGGATAAAGATTAGTAGAGTCTGGACTGACATTAGTATTTTTGTCTTGTGTTTTGTCTTTTAGAAAAAATTTATGTATTTAAGGATCCTGACTTCATGATTGAGTTCCTGGACAGGTACAGGGAGCTGCCTGCTCTGTGGGAAACAAAAAATCCCATCAATAAAAAAAAGGAGCAAGGAGCAGCGCTGGAGAACCTGCTCCAATTTGTAAAGACACGGGTCCCCACTGCAACCCTCCATGATGTGGACACTAAAATTGCGACCTTGAGGGGCACATACAGGAAGTATCGCAATAAGGACCTGGATTCACAGAGGTCAGGAGCAGCAGCAGCGGATGTATATGTGCCTAATCTGTGGTACTATAATAGATTGCAATTTATGAACGACCATCTTGAAGTGAGGCCATCACTTTCCACCCTTCCCTCCAGCCTTCCCTCCAGCCTTACCTCCAGCCTTCCATCCAGCCTTCCATCCAGCCTTCCATCCAGCCAAGCTGAGCCTTCTGAGGACCAACCAGGGAACCTAGAAGAACCGGATGCACACATCTGGAGCCAGGTATAGTATTTTTCTAAATATTTCTTGTCCTAAAATTAATGATGTGAGATAGATGTTACTATTGATAACAAATTAATGTTTTAACAAAAAGTGTTTTACATATCAATAGACAGTAGTGGTCAAAAATGATTTGGACAAGAATGAAAACTGATGGGGTCAGAATGATAGTCTTTTCTATTTATTAACATTCAATTTGCAACAGTCATGAACTGAAAATTGTGTGTGATTGATGAACCAAAAACTAAAACTATGTCCCTTTTTTATACACAGGAAGACCTCAGCCAGGATGAGGGGCTGGAAATTGGCAGCCAGGAGGAGGCAGGGCCCAGTCTCAGCCAGGAGGAGGCAGGGCCCAGTGTCAGCCAGGAGGAGGCAGGACTCAGTGTCAGCCAGGAGGTGACCGGGCCCAGTGGCAGCCAGGAGGTGGCCGGGCCCAGTGGCAGCACAAGATCGCAGATGCCTCCCCTCCGCCTTCCAACAAGAAGGGCCAAGAGGGGTAGGTACATGGAGGAGGAAGCACTTTCCCTCATTAGGGAGGCCACTGCAGTCCTCAGAGAACCCCCCACCACTGAAGAGGGCTATGCCGCCCTAATGGCAGCCAAAATGCAGAGGATGGAGATGGGCCAACGCCTCCTCTGTGAGACAATAACATTTAAGGCCATAAACAAGGGTTTGATGGGCCAACTTACACAATATACTGATCTTTCGGAGGTCGGCCATCCTACTCAACCTCCTCCTTCTCCTCCTCTTGCCACAAGTCCACCTCCAGAGGCACAGGCTCCGAGGATGCGTGCAAGGAAGGCTGCAGAGAAGGCTGCAGGAAAGGCTGCAGAGAAGGGTGCAAGGAAGAAAAGAAAGTCTGGTCTGACAGAAGATGCAGGCTTTTGTAGTACCACAGACTGGGGACATATATGTCATCTTCTGCTGTTCCTGTTCTCTAGGAGTCCAGGACCAGATTGTGCTTCCAATTGTATGTGCTTCTCAAGCTCCCAATTTTAGTTTTCTATTATTTGATGTGTGCCCCGGGGTCCAAAGGCTGCACAAACTTCATCAGGTTCTCCAGCGTTGCCTTCCTCTTTATTTTCTTATATACCAGAATAAATTGAATTTCTTTTTACAGTAAATTCTTGCCTATGTGTTTTCATTCAAAAATGACAGTTTGTGAGTAGGCAGGTACATTTCTAAAATACAATGTCAAATTAACAAGGGACACCAACCAGCCTCCTTGAGGGTAAAAATGGATAAGATAATAATGTTGTTGTGGTAACTTGACACACAAAACTAATAAAAATATATATGGAGATCAGTAGAAATAATTTTTAAATAAATAAACAACAATGCAGATCTTGATTAAAAAAAAAATAAAATCCAAAAAAAAAAACATTATTATGGAGATCTGGCTTTCAAAAACAAAAGATTATTCATGAGATCCCGAGAAATAATAAAGAAACAAGTTTGTCAGAACTCTGTGTGAATATCAGCAGCAAAACTACTTCATTATTTAAACGATGCAATAATTTTGACGAATGTGCTATCTCCATTACGAACGCTAGTTTTACCAGAACGAGCTCTCCCGTCTCATACTTGATTCTGAGCATGCACGTTTTTTTCCCCCTCGGAAAAGCATACACACGACCGTTTTCAGGATGGGAAAAAGACCGCCAGGAATCCCGGCAGGAAAAAAGAGAACAAGTTCTCTTTTTTTTCCCCACAGGAAAACTGCGATGGAGCATACACACGGCCGGTTTTCCCGGCCAAAAGCTGTCATGGCAGTTTTCCTGACAGGAAAAACGGTCGTGTGTACGAGGCATTATAGTTATAGACTTTAAAGGGAATACAGGGGTGCCACCCACATCCCAGAGAAGACAGAAGACTGGTGAGGTCATCTCTCTGCTTCTTTGGCTGTATTCTCCTATCAGCATTTTGTTTGTCAGCATGCTTGCGTGTAGCACACCCAATTGACTCCCAGTTCTACCCCTCCTTTTCCCAAGTCTGAGTGCTGCTGTATAGGGGATTGGAGGAAATAAATACCAAGTCAAATTCAGGGATTTACTCTAGTTGCAATTAAAAAATATATAGTGCTTTACTGCTTTACTCTATGTCTTCTATATACGCCTGGAGTTAAGCTTCAAACAATTCAGGATCAAAATGCCATTAAAATCAGTGATATATAAATAAAAAAGACAAGCAACCTTTAGTTTCTTCAACAAAATCTGAAAATTGTTTATTGTGATACACATTGTTTGCTGTCCTATTTGGTACATTTCTTGAAAAGCACATGGCTTTCCTCAAAATGTTTCAGAGGTTAAAGGGAAGAGGAATAGAAACAGCACAGATGTTAAATGGGAAATTTCCATGAATTTATCCTGTATTCATCCAACAAATGGCAAGCTTAGGAATATTGATGTTTAGTTCTAACTAAGGCAGGTGTTACAGAACTACAGTACAAATTGTCATTACAGGTGAAGAAAAAAAACATAGAATCCTTTCAAATGTTGTATATTTTACACAAGAAGCAAGAAGCTGTCTGTTGACCCAATTTAAGATTTTTTTTTGTCAGATTGTTCTACAAATGAGGTGAAAGTAAGTTTATATTACACTACAGTACAATGCTTTTTTAGTCACAGGAAACATTTTGATTTATGGGTGAACATTTTTTTAAACTAAATAGACACATCCATGGTGAACCACAGTTCAACAGAAACAGCTGTAGAACATTCTAAGCTGCCAACTTTTTACTGCAATAAAAATAAACGCACAAAACTGAGAATTCTAGTAACTGCTGAATTACCTCTACTGATATGCTAAACAGTACACACCTGAAGGTACGGAATATGTGTCATTACTCTTGGAATTTGTCATGCCATTCCATAGAAAATCAAACTTTTCCAGCCATGTGTCTATTTCTCCCATTCCTCTAACTATTTATAGATTTTCTATAAGTAATTCAAATCATGTTTGTTACCAAATAAAGAGCCCAGTAACCTTATTACAGTAAGCCAAAATATTTAAATGCACATGCTTTACATAAAACATAATTACTGTATATACTCGAGTATAAGCCGAGTTTTTCAGCACATTTTTTGGTGCTGAAAATGCCCCCCTCGGCTTATACTCGAGTCTGTGTCCATCTTCAACTTTGTGCGACTTATTCTGGCCAGCCGTAGGTCCCCTGGACCCCAAACTTGGGACACATGTAGCCCCATTCTTCCTCTACAAGTGTGCAAAGTTTGTTGTCCGGGGCACCTACGACCGGGGAGCACCGATTTTTCAAAGCCGGGCACCCCTTCCATAGACTCCAATGTTAAACTGTAATTTCTCTGGTGATTTTGGGGACCCGGTACCAGCCGGCCCTAGGTCCCCTGGACCCCCTTCCATAGACTCCCATGTTAAAAGTCAGTCTAGTCACACAGCGCCGGAGATCACGTAGGGAGTTTGGACACAGTGAGGCATGGGCACAGTGACAGTGAGGCATGAGCACAGTGAGGCATGGGCACAGTGAGGCATGGACACAGTGAGGCATGGACACAGTGAGGCATTGCCACAGTAAGGCACAGTGAGGCATGGAGACAGTGAGGCACAGTGAGGCATGCACATGGACACAGTAAGGCAAAGTGAGGCACAGTGAGGCATGCAGATGGACACCCTAGGCTTATACTCAAGTCAATACGTTTTCCCATTTTTTTGTGGTAAAATTAGGTGCCTCGGCTTATATTCGGGTCGGCTTATACTCGAGTATATACGGTATGTTTTTTAAAGTGTATGTAAACCCCAAATCTATTTTTCAATATGTTTGGCATATTGCCTCACTGTATACAATTTTTTTAATAAAATAATTTGTAGTTGAATTTGTTTCAAATTTTTATTAATTTTTTTACCTGAAGATCCTGTCAGTTACAGCACTTCCTTTTTCAAGTTGGCAGTGCTAAAGCAAAGTTATAACGTCTACAGAATAGAGGATAGATTTATGTCATTTTTATTATTATTTTTTACTAGTAATGGCAAAAATCTGCGATTTTTATTGGGACTGCGACATTATGGCGGACACATTAAACACTTTTGACGCATTTTTAGGACGATTGACAATTATACAGCGATCAGTGCTATAAAAATGCACTGATTTCTGTATAAATGTCACTGGCAGGGAAGGGGTTAACACTAGGGGGCGATCAAGGGGTTAACTGTGTTCCCTAGTGTGTGTTCTAACTGTGGGGGGAGGGGACTGACTATAGGAGATGACAGATCGTGCTTCCTAGCTATTAGGAACTCACTATCTGCATCTCCTCTCCTCACAGAACAGGGATGTATGTGTTTACACACACACACGTCCCTGTTCTGCCTCTCGTGCCCGCGATCGCGCGTGGCCAGCGGTCATTGTGACCGCCATTCACGAGCATCGGCACCCCCGCAGTGCACGCACCTGCAATAGCACTTAAAGGGACCGACTTACAGCTACAACGATTTGCGGGATCATGCAGACCCGCCGCAGTATAATGATGATGGATGGTCGGGAAGTGGTTAAGCTAACACCCTTATGAGGACCATGTTTTTGCCCACATGGGATGCACAGGTGTTCCATGCATGGCAGTCCCATTCATGTATATTGAGACTCAGCAGCTGCAAAGAAACACCTGCTGCTTCCAAATTAACATCTGTGTGAGTGCGGGTGCAGGTCCCTAAATGCAGACAGAGGGAATTCAGGTGACAAGCACCTGCACCCACATACAGTGCCTTGAAAAAGTATTCATACACCTTTTTTCCCGCATTTTGTGATGTTACAACCAAAAACATAAATGTGTTTTATTGGGATTTTATGTGATAGACCCACACAAAGTGGCACATAATTATGAAGTTATGAAGAAGGAAAATGATAAATGGTTTTCAAATTTTTTTACAAATAAATATGTGAAAAGTTTGGCGTGCATTTATATTCAGCCCCCCATAGTCAATATTTTGTAGAACCACCTTTCACTGCAATTACAGCTGCAAGTCTTTTTAGGTATGTCTCTACCAGCTTTGCACATCTAGAAAGTGACATTTTTGCCAATTCTTGTCAAAATAGCTCAAGCTCTGTCAGATTGGATGGAGAGCATCTGTGAACAGCAATTGTCGAGCCTTCAAAATTAGGAAAATGTGCGCTAGTCTTAAAATGGTGAACACAAACAGCTGCTGCAAAATAATGTGACTAACATACAAATACAATTGGAAAAAGAAAATGAAGCGCTAAGTGTCCAAAAAATCTGGGGAGAACCCACATTTCATATGTGCAAAAAAATGAATATAGAACCAGTTACAGTCCTTATAAGTGTAATATATAACTAAAAATTGTCCATAACACAAAATGTGCAATCCATGAATAATACACTGAGTTGGAACCCAAATCGATCATACACAGCTTCTTCAAAGTTATAAATGCATAGGGTACTCTTACCAGAGCCGGTGGACCCACTTGTCAGCGACAGTGGGTCGTAAAGGCATGAGAACTCAACGGGGCAAACTCTGCAACTTGTCTGGAGATTTTCCACCTCTGGGATCCTGGATCGAAGTCCGAACTCAAGCAGTGTTGATCGCGATCACCATATCCCGAATCAAGGCAGAACTCTCTGAGGAACTCACCACCACGGTGATGCCACCGATGTTGTAAAATGGACCCGTAAAGCAAAGATTGTTCGGATCCTAGAAGGGGCCAATATAGGCCAAAAACTTCCCAGTGATGGATTCACTGTGCATAGGAGAAAACGGAAAAAAGGGAGGGAGGACTCCAAATGGTGGACTGATAAGGGTTTATATCGAACTTTCTCTCTCATGCGGGCCCAATTTCCTTATCACACTGCAAGAAGAAATTAGACATTCCCGACTCTGAAATATTTAGATTCTCCCAAATCTCTCATTTCCTTCACTCCCTCTGGAACAACAAATCGAAACCCCCTACAATAACACCCTACGAACACTGGTGCTCGAACACTATGGATCAGAGGGGAGGTATCTCGTTGATTTATACGGCTCTGACGACTAAGTTGAACAAGCCTACCTATGCCCAGTTCTGGGAGGAGGATATGAACAGCTCATGGGACACCGAGGTATGGTTCCGCTCATCGAGTCGAACATTTAAAGGTATACTCAATGTCTCCCTAATCGAAGCTAGTCTAAAAGTACTAGTTCGGTGGTATTATGTTCCTTCCAGGCTGGCAAGGATGTACACAGGTACCTCACCAGTATGCTTCAGAGGGTGTGAGCTAGAGGGCTCTATGTTCCACACTTGGTGGTCCTGCCCCCGCATTAGAACATTCTGGCGCAAGGTATTTCGCACCATTGGATCCCTGACAGGGATAAAGATACCTCCACAACCCAGCATAGCACTTCTAAATCATAGTATTCCCAACTTGCCCAAACTCTCTCAGACATTATCATTTTTTGTCTTACTGGGAGCCAAAATGACCGTAGCCAAAGCCTGGAAGAAACCCACCGTCTCCTTCCAAGGGTTCAGGAGGAAAGTCTCCTAGATCATGGTGCAAGAGCAAATTGTAGCTAAATTTAATGACAAAACTGAAAAATGTATAGCCACCTGGGAACCTTGGGCCACCTCCTGCAATGTATCTCTTATATCTGGCGTTCGGCCTGGAGACTTGAGCGCTCATGTCCCTCAAAGCTAACATGCGAATATATCTGTCTTCTTCCTTCACACGGTTTTCTCTCTTCTCCTTTCTTTTGCCTCTCTTGGCATACCTGGGTTATTGATTCCCATGTGGTAACGCCGTTTATTTGTTTTTTATTGTTTTTTTTTTTAAGTTTCTTCTCTCTTCTAACTGGCTTTATCATTAATTACTGAGTATAGTTGCTCTCTGTCCGACATACAACGCTATGTTTATCGGTATTGGTTAGGCACATCCTCTATACAACAAGATGGTAATTCCATGCTGATGGACACTTCTTGGGAACTTGTGTCCCCACCCACTGGGATGCAGTGTGATCCCTGAGGGGCATCCTGGGGGTAGGGGATACAGTGTTTGATCCGTTTTAGGTAGGCATTCAGCAGGTTGAGGTGGAGCGTACTTATGCTCTGGGCAGTGTTGCTACGACGTGTTGTATGAGGTAACTCGCTAGATTCACTTTTGTATTTTCAGGAACATATGTTAATAAGGATGCACACTCAGATCTTGATCTGTAATACCTACCTGTATGACAATGGAATTTTGCTCATTCTTTTGTTATCATTGAAAACTTTCAATAAAAATATTTGAAATAAAGATCCCTCACATGTGTGTACGCTTATGTGCCCCATGTGAACGAGTCCTAAAAAAGCATAAACAGCCTGTGATAAGGCTTCTGTTAATTTTGAGACAGTGGTTTGGCATTGTTAGTTTGCAACAGGAGGCGCTGCTGCTGGCAGGATCCCCAGGTAACACAAATTGTTTTCAACAGAAACATAAAAAATTATTTGCTTATGAAGGCTGTGCACAGTGAAGTATGATGTCAAACATACTGAAAAATAGATTTGGGGTTTACGTACACTTTAAATAATAACATTTTGTTTAATATAAAGCATGTGTAGTCAAATATTTCAACTCACTGTAGTGGGGTGACTAGGCTGCTTAATTGCCAATAAGGATCATTTTAAAGTGGAAGTAAAGGTATAAGTCTGCTTAAAAACTTTGCCTCCCTCTCTCATACTTATGCTGCATAACATTTGCGAATACTATAATTTGATCAGCTTTAATGCTGTCATTTCATTGAGAAGCTGCAGCTTCCCTTGTGTTTCTGGGAGCACTTGACAATGGGTCTGAATTCATGGAGCATTGATGTCACCCGCTGGCTTCCATTGCCCACACTTCACCCTCAGCCATTTTAACATTACAGTAGCTGCATACTGACACAGCTTCTTGATATATATATCAAAGTTGATTTTAAAAAATATATTTACACAGATCTCTATTACAAATCTGGTGTGTGTGTGGATGACATCACTGGACTGATGGTACCAAAGTTTGGTATTGATGGATATATTTGTTGAATATGACTTTCTTCTGGGGGGTTTGATGCCCAATCAAGGGGCAATAAAAGTAGACTCTGTTATAGTCTTGGGCTGCTGCCTCTCTGATATGACAGCAAAGAAGTTTTAACAGGAGACAGTTTGTTATAGAGGAGCACCAAGTAACAATCTCACCCAAAGGTTTATTTGATAAGTTTATTGAAGATAACAGGTAACAGGTTCAGCTAATGCATTTCGGGGAAATTTCAACTTTCCTGCTCTGGATTTCTGGATGTATTTGAAACAGCAAAGAGGTTTAAATGTAGCTTGTATAAAGCTGTCAGCACTGATTGTGGCTGCAGATTGTTGGCGTCACAGCGTCACGTACCCATGACCAGTTTTCCCAGCAGGAAAACTGCCAGGAGAGCTTTTGGCCAGGAATCCTGGCTGTGTGTATGCTTTCCCGACAGGAAAACTGCCGGGAATCCCGGGGGGAAAAATAGAGAACCTGCTCTCTATTTTCCCGTCTGGATTCCCGGAAAAGTGTTTCTTTTGAGAAAACCGGTCGTCTGTATGCTTACCTGCAGGGGAAAGAAACCGTGCATGCTCGATAACACTTCAACGCATGCGCAGTAGCATACAACTTTATTTAGCCGGCGTGTCATAGTCTGTGACGTCACTGCGTTCTTGCCATTCAAAAGAACGGTGGGTCTTTTGAGTGGCCGTGTGTATACACGGCTTTGCAAGGCAAGCTTGTATACACGGCTTTGCAAGGCAAGCTTGCCAGGAATCCCGACGGTTTTCAAATAGACGGGATTCTGCAGCCATGATCTTTTGTTACCAGGTACTCCTGGCTAAACACTGTTATTCTGCCTCCATTACCAGCTCCTGCCACCTTTCTTGATTTATTCCAGTGCTGTGGTACTATTAAAGTGCTAAACAATGTTTCAGGGGAAAAACATACTACTACAGGCTGTCCACCCTTCCACAAGACAGGAGGAAGGGAGTAGCAGCAACTCCTCAATAGAGAAAAGCAGCCACTATTTTTAAGTGAAGATGATCCACCCTTTCCTCTTCTTCCTCCTCCTCTACTTGGTTTGGCTCATTGTTCTTCACAATGCTTTTAATCTGTGAACACATTTTATTCTTGTATGCTGTTTTTTTTTTTTTTTTTATAAAAAACCCTCCTTTTTGACCTACACCATTGGAAGCATTTTTTCTTTGCATACCACCAGATGTAAGTTTTTGACTGTCCAGTTTGGTCATCAGAATTCCAATTTGGCAGTTACCCATACGATCATTTGGAGTAGTTTCTGGAGTTCCCTGGGCCTCTTTGATCTCTTGGTGTATCTGACGATTCGGGCACCCCTGCCTTATTGACTCGTTGTCACTGACATCCGAGTCCACCTTTTTCCGGTAAGAGTATACACTCCTATCATTTGTTGGATGCCATATTGTTCCGGATGTTCTACATACCTGTTTGTATCATCAGCACCTGTTTGAGAACAACCACTTGTTTGTGGCGGAATTTGTTTGTTCATTTTATGATTTATTCACTTCACCGGACTTGATTTACATGTGTTTCATTATATTATGTATAGAAAAAAGAAAGAACTGCGCTAGAACAAGAAAATAACAAGTATAGGCAGCAGCAATAATGTGATAAACATAGACAAAATAATAAAAAAGAAGAAAACTGCGCCAAAATTAATATACCAATCTGGGATATCTAAGTCCAAAGATGTATCCTCAGGATGAAAAAATCCAGAAAGGGAAAAAAACAGTGGGCTACAGTGTGTCCAACAATACTGTACGTTAGCACATCTTGCTTGGCATCAACACTATTAGGAATGGCTGCTTACCAGATAGAAGGCAAGTAAACACAGTCGACTGTGACCCAGCCGCTTCCTTTGCTAACAAGGGAGATCCAGAGATACCACAGGATATTCACACTCCTCCAATACTTAGGGACCTCTTGATGGCTCAATGATACAAAAAATAAAAAACATAGAATAATACCTTTTGACTGGTATAGGAAAGTCAAGCACCACCACCGTGAATATTGAATCAATGTGATTAGCACCCTGATAAAAATGGCTCCTTACCAACCGCAAGGATAAAGCTCACGTTCATTGCAACCTGACCACGGCCTGTGTCCTGCACGAGCTGGCCCAATACAAGTTCACTGAACTCTCCTCACAAGTACCAGAGCACCATCGATGTTCCATAAACCATACCAAACACTTCCCAGGACTCTCCGCGGACTACACAACTTCTGCCACCGCCTGGAAAGTGTAACCTGTACCGTCCTGCCGCACCTACACCTCTATACGATAGTCTTTCTTCACATTAGCCCGCCCCCAGCTTTCATTGGCTTGTTTTTTATTTTTTGTATCATTGAGCCATCAAGAGGTCCCTAAGTATTGGAGGAGTGTGAATATCCTGTGGTATCTCTGGATCTCCCTTGTTAGCAAAGGCAGCGGCTGGGTCACAGTCGACTGTGTTTACTTGCCTTCTATCTGGTAAGCAGCCATTCCTAACAGTGTTGATGCCAAGCAAGATGTGCTAACGTACAGGATTGTTGGACACACTGTAGCCCACTGTTTTTTTCCCTTTCTGGATTTTTTCATCCTGAGGATACATCTTTGGACTTAGATATCCCAGATTGTTATATTAATTTTGGCACAGTTTTCTTCTTTTTTATTATATTATGTATGTTTTATGTAATTGAGATTGATATCCATTTACTAATAACTACTCACACATTATTGGTACACTTGCACTGTACAATATTCCCAGCACTTCATTTCACACCATTTCTCCTACTCTACTGAGGTTTCCAAAGCATTCCTTTTTTCTTCTACTTCCTTTTCCTCCTCAAGGGTGCAGCACAGCCAATTGTTTTCATAGTGTTGCTTATGCACTATTTTCTACCTCCTTGTGCCTTTCTAGTGCTGTCCTTATGCCCTTTTCCACATCCTCCTCTTCAGTTTATCCCATTATAGCTCTTCCAACTGGCTATGAAGAGTCAGCAGAACTTTTTGCTACTATATACCATAACCTCTGTAGTGCTGCTGCTGGAGTGGAAGAAATCATTTTTCTCCATGTCCAGCATTTTATGCCAGCTTTGGCAGACCCCCTGTTAATGTGGCTTTGCAGCTTGTGCTATCCAGTACTGAGCAGCCGTTATTTAGCTCAGAGGGCTATAAGCCAGACACCATTTTTTGAACAGAAGGCCATCCCTAACCTCAACCAGCATATGAAATTCCATGAGGCAGCATGAGAAAAAAAAGGGATATGAGGAGGAGGAAGGTTGGGGTGCTGGTGGTGGTGAGGAGGTGGAGTGACCAGGTGTGGCAGTTAGGAGAAGGAGTGCTTGTATGCTGGTGGTGAGGAAGAAGGAGGATGTGATACTTGCAGTGATGTAAAAGAATAGTGTTGGGGTGTTGGCAGAGGGGAGGAGGAGGGCTATGCCGCTTGCAGTAAGGAGGAAATTTGGGTTAACTTCAAGAGAGAATGTTCACCTCTCTTCCTCCTGAACACAAGAGAGAAATAAAAATGCTATCTCTGAGATGAGCCACATTTCCCGATGGTGGTCGAGTACCCTGTACTGTAGGAATAGCTGAAGGGGAGAAACCCATGGCCAAAGGCTGTCCAGCATTTGAAAACACAGTAAAAATGGCAGGTATCAGCAAACGAAGGGGGAAGTTTTCATGGCAGGGGAAAGGCAGGCAGCAGCAAATTTCAGTGCATAATCTGATGGTAAAGGGCTGCCAGCATTTCCTTTTTTTTTTTATTAAATAAATGTCAGTCAGGCCTAAAGTGAGAGGAAGAGATTCTGCATTCAGAGATAGTAGTTATTTTATGTCTTTTAAAGTGGTTGTAAACCCACTTTTCGTTTTTTTTTTTTTCCCCACCTGCAAGAGAAAGGCATAATGAGCTAGTATGACTAGAATATTAGCTCATTATGTACCACTTACCTTAGATCGGGGCCCCCGAAGCAGTCCGCGTCCCTCCATCTAGACGTATCCATCGCTGCGGCGATAGCCGGAATGTTAGTTCCGGGTATCGCTGCACCAGCCAATCACAGCGCCGCTCCGGCGCTGTGATTGGCCGGAGCGGCGAAGACGTGACTCTGCGCATGCGCGCATGACCCGTCGAATTCGGCTACGTCGTCGAATACTGCAACCTAGCCGAATTTGCGAATGGGATTAACCCCATGCGCATGCGCGTGACGTCACCGTCGCCGCATTTAAATGCAAATATCTCCTTAACCGTGTAGGTTAAGGAGATATTTCATGCACCTACAGTTAAGCCTTAATCTAGGCTTACCTGTAGGTGTTTGTTTAGAAAGTGGGTTTACAACCACTTTAAACAGTATTTACAGATTTCATTATTTAAGTCTCTTCTTTGCCTTGTAGGGCGATCCTTGCCCCATGTAAACAAATACAGGCAGAGATGACAATGTAAACTGGGTACAATCTTTATAAAAAATAAATACCTAGGCTTATACTAGACCTTGTCCCTATTTAAATATAACAAAGGCCATTAAACCTTCTACAATGCAGAGAGAAGAGTAGAAAGCATCAGATAGAGGGGAAAATTATACAGCCAAGGTGAAGGGCAAGCAGCAGCAAAAAAATAAGTGTAAAATCCAAGGGCCATAAACTGTCAGATAAGGCCTTTTAGGAATGAAGCAAATTAGGGAGGCAGTCTTTTTTCTATTTACATAATAAAATTTGTGCAAGAATAAAAAAAATGGATTCTTGGCAAAACAGGACTGCCAACTTAGAGACTGTCCATGCAGAGGTGAAGGATACATATAATCCCACCTTCTAGGGAAAGTAGAGAAAGGAATGTCTCCAATGTTTAAAAAAAGGCAATATATGAAGTGCAGAGAATACCAAATTAGACATTTTTGCAAGGATTGAGAGGGCAACAGTCTCTAAAGCAAGAAAGAAAGGGCAAAAACACAGCTTGCACATTGTAAAAGGTTCAGGTAAATAATGTACTTTATGTAATGGAATTTGTATGTACTGTACATAAAATTATTGTATTATATTGCATTGGTTTAGGACACTAATGCCGTATACACACAATCGTTTTTTCTCATCGGACAAACCGATCGTGTATGGGCCCCATCAGTCTTTTTTCCATCGGTGAGAAAAAATAGAACATGTTTTAAATTTATCCGATGGGAAAAAAAACGATAGCAAATTCCGATCGTCTGTGTGGAACTTCGGACAAAAAACCCATGCTCAGAATCAAGTCGACGCATGCTCAGAAGCATTGAATTTAACTTTTCTCGGCTTGTCGGAGTGTTTTACATCACGGCGTTTGGGATGGTCGGATTTTTGACTGATGGTGTGTAGGCAAGACTGATGGAAGTCAGCTTCATCGGATTTCCGATGGAAAAATCCATCGGATTAGAATCCATAGGAAATCCGATCGTGTGTACAGGGCTTTATTCGAGATTTTTTATTGCTGCCTTGAGAAGTGACTAGTTTAGCTAATTTTTAATTGCCAGAAAAATACAGCACAGGTGCATGTAAAAACCTGGGTTGTCTGACTAGAAGTTATGTAGACACTCCAAAGACATACTGGTAGGTTACTTGGCCCCTGTCTAAATTGCCCATAGTATGTGTATGTATGAATGTGAGTTAGGGACCATAGATTGTAAGCTCCTTGAGGGTAGGGACTGAAGTGAATGTACAATGTATATGTAAAATTCTGCGTAAATTGACAGCGCTACATAAGAACCCAAAATAAATAAAACAAATAAATAAAATGTGGAGTGTGGGCCACTTTTAAGCTCGTAACCTGAGTGTGGTGGTAGCAAATATGTGTATGTGCATTTGTGTTTTTTCTATGTCCAGATTAGGGGATCTAATCCTTGCAATTCTTGGCAAGTGCAATGGGAAATCTTTGCCACTCTATTGTCCACCCACTGGCTCACATCTACTAATATTAATACAATTTTGCTTGAGAATATATCTAAAATCAAAACATTCTTTTTTATTTTAGATAGAGTAGGGGAGGGTAAAACTTTTTTTTTATCTCTAATTAGGAAGATATCTGCACTTCCAGTTCTGTTGACTCAACAGGGTTAAGGGATGTATTTCCAATGTGAGGGAAATGGCATCTTAGAAAGTTGTCACAAGAACAAGTGTCACCATTTGAATATACCTCCACTATCATTTTCTGTGACATTGGTGACATTGGTGATCAGAACAATTACCTCATAGTGATTCTTACCCATCAACACCCTATCAAAAAAAGTGTTGCCCCTAGTTATATTTTAACTCTTTTGTGACCAGAGGTTGTTAAAGCCTAAATGCCCAGGTCAATTTAACAGTGACAGAAGGTATCTGTTAACTTAACAACTATGTTGCTAGTTTGCATTTCTTTGAAATAATTTTTTTTAAAGGACTTTTTCTTGTTTTCATTCATTTATTATTATTATTTTAATAGTGATTTTATTAACTAAAGCCCTGTACACACGATCGGATTTCCTATGGTTTTTTAACCGATGGATTTTTCCATCGGAAAACCGATGAAGCTGACTTTCATCAGTCTTGCCTACACACCATCAGTCAAAAAACCAACCGTTCCAAATGCTGTGACGTAAAACACTCCGATGAGCCGAGAAAAATTAAGTTCAATGCTTCTGAGCATGCGTCGACTTGATTCTGAGCATGCGTGGGTTTTTTATCCGATGGAGTTCCCCACAGACGATAGTAATTTGCTATCGTTTTTTTAACCATCGGATAAATTTAAAACATGTTCTATTTTTAAACACCGATGGAAAAAAGACCGATGGGGCCCATACACTATTGGTTTGTCCGATGAAAACAGTCCATCGGACTGTTTTCATCGGTTAAACCTATCGTGTGTACAGGGGATAATACAATTTAAATATATGGCACTGTAAATAAACGCTGCAGCCAGAAGATCAAAGTGCTCATCTACATGCTAAAGTTATTCATTTTTGTCAATAGCTTCAGCCTGCACGTAATCACTATGTCAGAGCTGACATAACTGTCACATGATGAAGAACCACTCTGATTGCCTCCTGATTATCAGTGGGGTCCCTAGCTGTCACTGACAGCTGGGATTTAGAGCGAGCAGCTAAGTGAGGTGTCAATTGAGAACTTTTAACACAGTATGGGTGATTTTATTTTCATTTTTACTTATTTCATCATTGAGTAACAGGGGGTACTATGTACCTCATACCTATTAATCTGGGGGATGGATATCTGGAACCCCCTCTTAATCTAAAGGTGGATTCCAGATTCTTAGAAATCTCCCACACAGACTCACAAACTACTTTTGGGGGACAGGATGGAGGAATGAGATCCTCATTCCCTCAACATTTTTTTTGTTTTTCATAAAAGGCCAGTACCATAAAAAACATAGACAATTAAGAACCTTTTCCAAGCATGCAGCCTGGGTGGCTGCTGCCCGAAGATGTTCACCTGTGGCATGATATTTAAAGGGTTTGTACATTTTAATGTTGCCCTTTAAGCCACATTAAAAGACACTCTCTCTGCTGAATGATATTGTTTATTACTTGTGAATTAAACTTTTTCATAAGAGCATTAGGGGTTAAATAAGAAAAGCAGTTACCATTATACATATATTTTTGGATTTGGCCTCTGTGAGTGTCAAATTATCCAATTATACTTCTATTGGGTTTACAGGAAACAGAAAAAAAAAACACTACTGTTTCCATAGAACTTGAACTCACTCTTATATCAACCTGAGATGTAGAAACGTGTGTGATGAAAATAGGGAAGAATTGAGAAGTGTGTTTTAATAAAGAACTATTACTCATATCATTTTAATGGGTACGTTTTGGCTGTTCACCTGCAAGGACCTCTTGCTGCTGCAGGAAGTCATTCCTATATTGGCGGTATTACTGCTTCCAATAAATGAAAAACTCCCCCCGTAATCCTCCATTCTTAGGATGCAAGAGGGCATATTTTCATGGGATCCTCCTTAAAATTCATACCAGACCTTCATCTAGGATAAGGATCTGGTACAGATGAAAGGAATATCTTGTTTCTTTGTTTAACCATTTGACCTCCGGAAGGTTTTACCCCCATCATGACCAGAACTTTTTTTTTCTATTCAGTGCTATGCTACTTTAACTGCCAATTGTGCGTTCATGCAATAGTATACGCAAATTTAATTTATAGAATTTTTTGCACATAAATAGAGCTTTTTTTGGCGGTATTTGATCACCACTGGATTTTTTTTATTATATAAATGATGGAAAAACAAATTGAAAAACTGAAAAATTGATTCTGACAGTGAGGGTTCCCTTTTGCCATCACATGACATGTTTAAAATACTTTAGGCCTCCTCACGTTGTTCGGGACATTTTGGGCTCTAAATTTACAGATACCTAGTGGCGACTATGGGAAAAAGAGCTCCTGGCTAGCAATTAGGGACTGCTTTCATGCTAGAAATAAAATGATTTGCTGGTGGTAGCGGAGATCAGGCCTGATCTTGCTAACACTGTGGTTTTGTGTACAATGTATCAGAGGTGGCAGTGATCAGAAAAATTATACAGACACTGCAGTTTTTTGATTTTTTTTTGGGGGGGGGGCAAGTGCTGGCAGTGATCAGAGCAGATCCTGCTAACACTGCATTTTTGTGGACACTATACTATTGGGGATACTAGTATAGTTCTAATCTTTAATAAACGACTAATCCGTTCAGATACTATACTTGTAATGGCAGTGATCAGTGACTGATAGTGTGACTGCAATTTGGTACTAGCTGACCCTGTCGCCAATGACACGAATACAGTGATCAGTGAATAAATATTGTACACTGTAGCAATGACACTGGTGACATGGCAATCAAAGGGTTAACTGGAGGGTGATGAAATGTGCCTAACAGGTGTGTGCAAGTGTAAATGTACTGTTTTTACTCACACAGGATCTGCTTTCTTCTCTCCCTGACAAACTTGTGCTTTAGCCAATGAGAGCACAGATTAGCAGGTGGCTTGCGCCTGCGTGCTCCCAACCCACGAGATGGGCGGCGACATACCAGTATGTGCTGCCTGTGCTGCTTGCCAACAGTATAACTACTGTAAGAGGGCTGCAAGTAGTTTAAAACAGAATGAAGTAGAGGAGAAAAAAATTTGCAACAATTTAAATATTTATTTGTTTCTTTCTAAATATCATTTTTACTTATTTAATTGTACAGGTGTGGCACTTCACAGACAGGTTTAAGGCATACCACCAAGTGTCATTTATGTCCACTGCCTTGCTCCTCTGCTATCAACATGAATTACAGGTACTTATGAAAAATTTCCCTGAAACCAAGAGGTAAAAAAGTGACAGGGGAGAGAGCTTCATCACAAAGCCGTGAATGACAGCCTTAGCTTGGTTCCTGTGCGGTGAAAGGCATTTTACTGCATTGTAAAACACCTGTCACTGCCAGGAAACATAGAAAACATTTGTTTTCTATGTGTCCCATTCACGCTGCGATGCAGCAAGGAACTGTGCTGCAGCGTGCTGCAATAAAATGCAGTCAATGCAGCATTCTGCAATAACATGCAGACAATGCAGCGTGCTGCAGTTAAATTCAGACAACAAAAAAAGGGAGTTGTGTGATGTGCTGAGTCACGCACTACACTGCTCACTACTGCAGTCACAAACAAACAGCTGCAGGAGAGGTAGAGCGCTCTGACAGCTCAGCTGTACATTTTTGTGTGAATTGGTCCTAAAGCCTGGTACACACGATCTGATTTTCTGTGGACAAAGCGTAGGACTTTTGTCCGAAGGGCGTTGGCCAGGAACTTGTATTGCATAAAAACGGCAAAGAATTGTCGGCCAACAAACATGAAACTATGTGGTTTTTCAGCTCTTTAGCGCCACCCTTTGGGCAACTTCTGCTAATGTTGTGTTATGGTTAGCATTTCTTCTGAGCATGCGTGTTTGTACTTTGGAGTTTTGTCCGATGGACTTCTGTACACGCGATCCGATAATCCGACAACACACATTTGTTGGCAGACAATTTAAACCATGCTATCCAACATTTGTTGGCGGAAAACCCGACAACAATTGTCCTATGGAGCGTACAAACGGTTGGATTATCCGACAACAGCCTGTCGTCACACAATTCCCGTCGGATAATCCGATTGTGTGTATGAGGCTTTAGAGTATTTTGAGATATTGAGGGTGAATAACCAAAGAAGTTAGGAATGGTCGCGCAACAATTTGTGTGAAGGTTCATTTCATTTATCGAAGGACCTGAAAAGAAAATCCATGTTTACTTACTTGATCTGTACTTCATTAGATAATTGAAGTCAACATTCACACAATTTATTGCGTAAATATTGTCAAATTCTTAAAGCGGAGGTTCTGCGGTGCATTTTTTTTTATAATCATTGTATGTCAAATCATTAGCAGTGTATGTACTCACGTCCGCGGCTCTTTAAAACAGTCCATGTCACTTTTCCGTCTAAAAAATAGTTTATAAAACTCTTCCTTATTTTCCCATTTTGCTTGTGGGCATCTTGAAGCCCACAAGCATATCCTTCCGGGTAGAGAACAATTCCTCTCTCCCGGCATTCAGCGCTGATCTCGCGCACGCGCAGTGTTGACGGCGAGCAGCGCCGTCAACACTTGCAGGTTGCCATGACAACCTGCATAAACATTTAAAGTTCACACCCACTACACGCCCAGATGTGATGCAAGGGAAAGAAAAATAAACAGCATGAACGGATAACAACACTCTTGAGACACAGCTGTGCAGGTAATGTTTATTTCTCCCTCTCTGGCAAAGCAATTCTAAAATTTTATTATTTAATTCAGAGCATATATATAGATATTAAAAAAAGCAATGTATTTTTGTGAGTATATTTGTGTATGTGTATATATATATATATATATATATATATATATATATATATACACAAATATATATATATACACATACATATATAAACATGTGTTAATTTATTATGTGTGTGTGTAAGAGTATATATTTATATATAACA